>JAPQNM010000029.1:1509400-1529400 GCA_029783475.1 Metacarcinus magister | reverse complement strand
TTATTTCTTTGTTCTACTTGTTTTAGTCTTAGTTTGCCTTATTATTTTTATTTAGACAGCAGGAACTATGCCATGGAAGTTATTCATTCATTTATTTATTTATTTATGTACCTATTCAAATTATGTATGGAAGCTGTAATTACCTATAACATTAAACTATTTATTTATCTATACGTTCTCTACCTCAATATATTTCATCCATACATTCTCTACCTTCATTTATTTACACACACGTTCTTTACTTTCAAATATTTACCACATATTTTCAACCTTCATTTATTTACACACACATTCTCTACCTCCACATATTTACACACACATTCTCTAACTCCACATATTTACACACACGTTCTCTCCCTCCACATATTCATCCACATGTTCTTCCCTTCAGATGCCAACTCATTCCACCAAACCTCCAAGTGGATAGACGACGTGAGGACTGAACGAGGCAGTGACGTTATCATCATGCTGGTGGGAAACAAGACTGATCTATCCGACAAGAGACAGGTGAGGGTGTGTGTGTGTGTGTGTGTGTGTGTGTGTGTGTGTGAGGGAGAGGAAGGAAGATGGTGTCTGTGTGTGTGTAATGAGAGACTGAAGTATGTTAATCTAAGTATAATGAGGGAGACTTTTTACCATTGAATTCTGTTACTATTTATACATTATTCTGTTAGTTAGTGTTATATATACCTTACTTACATTACTTAACTTGATTTATTTGATACTTACCTTGTTACTCTTTTGTATTATTATTATTATTATTATTATTATTGTATTACTCTTACCTGTATAATTATTGTGTTACCTGTCTTATTGTATTATTGTCTTATTGCATTATTGTCTTACTATGTTACTTATTATTATTATTATTATTATTATTGTGTTACCTGAGGCGTGTGTGTGTGTGTGTGTGTGTGTGTGTGATGCCTTTACTCACCTTGTGTTGTGTACTGCCAGGTGTCTACGGAGGAAGGGGAACGCAAGGCCAAGGAACTCAATGTGATGTTCATTGAAACGAGTGCAAAGGCAGGATACAATGTGAAGCAGGTATGTGGGGGTGGGTGTGTGTGTATGTGTGTGTGTGTGTGTGTGTGTGTGTGTTTAGTAGAAGTGTGGGTGTGTGTTAAAAGTGTGTGTCTAGAATCAAACGTAAAGAGTGGATCAGTCTGAACCAGTTGTAATCCTAGCTAGGGATTTATTTGTTGTGTGAAAGTACTTAGAAATGAGTAAAACAGAAATGATATTATGACTTACTACATGTAATTCAGATGTAACTAAATGATATATAACATGTTTCCCTTTCCTTCCCTCCCTCCTTCTCCCTATTATCTCCCTATTCCTCTCCTCCTTATCCTTTTCCTTCTCCTTGTTCCCTTCCTCCTCCACACTTTTTTCTTCTTCCTCCTCGCTTTTCCCTTCCTCCTCCTCTTTCCCTTCCTTCCCCCTCCGCAGCTATTCCGAAGGGTGGCCGCAGCCCTCCCTGGCATGGAGTCCAACCCAGAGAAGGGCAAGGTTGACAGTATCCTTTTATATACACTAATTAAAACCCTTATTGCAGAATCTTATACCTCTCTCTCTCTCTTTTTTTCCCCGAATCGTGTGGAGTAATTTATTTAAAAGTCTTGTTGCCTTTCAGAAATGTTTAAAATGATTGTGTGTACTGTGTTGTGATTGTTTATTTATTTATTTGTTTA
Organism: Metacarcinus magister; assembly: GCA_029783475.1. Taxonomy (NCBI): domain Eukaryota; kingdom Metazoa; phylum Arthropoda; class Malacostraca; order Decapoda; family Cancridae; genus Metacarcinus; species Metacarcinus magister. The sequence goes on along the minus strand of JAPQNM010000029.1, from coordinate 1,527,706 downwards.
TTTTTCATGTGTTTGTGTGTACGTGTGTGTGTGTGTGTGTTTTTATAAGCCGGTTTGATATTAGTCTTTACAGTGATTGATACTAATTTATTTTTTATTTATTATTGTTATTATTGACGTGAATATTTGCCAAATGGGATCATTTTTCTTTGATTGTGGCGTTTATGAGGTACTAAAAGACAGTGTTATGGCTTAGGGAACAGTGCTCTCTCTCTCTCTCTCTCTCTCTCTCTCTCTCTCTCTCTCTCTCTCTCTCTCTCTCTCTCTCTCTCTCTCTCTCTCTCTCTCTCTCTCTCAGAATAGTTTACCATTAATTTATAGATCAAAAAGGGAATACATTTAAGTAAGTCTGCCACACAAATGTCACGTGCAGTAGGAGGAGAAGGAGGAGAGGTGAGGTGGCACTGTGGCGGCACTGTGGCACTCTTAAGGTAGGTGTCAGATTAGTGTCATGATCCGCAGCAGCAACAGGAACAGGAACAGTGCCTGGTATGGGACTCCTTGTAACAGTGCCGGGGAGTGTGTGGCACCATCACTACCCTTGCATGGAGGAGGTAAGGTAATGTAATGCTATTTTATTATATACTTATTGTTGCCTATTGATGTTTTTGTTACATCTTTATTGTTGGCTAGCGTGATGTTTAGCTCTGCCTGGTTCTTGTCTTGTCTTGTATGTGTGTATGTATGTACTTAACTGTGTGTGTGTTTGTATGTGCACGTATGATGGCTCAGTCAATCAGTTAGTTTGCATTGTTCATTATTGTCAGCTTATTTGTTGTGATCGGTTTTTATTATTTTTTTCTGAAGAAGGTTGATGGTGTTTCAGTAATTATTTCATGCGGTCGTTTGCAGTTAATTGTAGGATTTTTTATTTTGTTTATTGATATTTTTATGGAGGTTGTTGATATATTTTGATTATTATAAACCAGAATCTTTCACTAAATAGCAACAACTATAGATAGATATGTAAGTATGTAAAGATATCTCCAGTTGTAAGATAGTTGTGTAAATTATTATATTTTTTACGAGCACAAAAGATTGAAAAAAAATGACTGAAAAAGGGTAATGTTTACTTTGCTATTGAAGGCTTGAATGTGATATAACTTGTTTGTTTTTTTTGTTTGTGCTGTCATGGCTGATTCAATATGTATGGCAGCGTGTGTGTATGTATGTGTGTTTGTATCGTGTGTGCGTGGAATGCTTATGTTCATGTAGTTGTTTATTGGATTACTGTTTGTGTTTTGACGTTGGAATGTTTTATAACAAGTCGTTTTTGTAAGATTATTCACCAACATTCATTACATTATCTACATTATATATAAAAAAAAAACGTTCTTCAGATAATTTTCCGTAACTTACCAGCAAATCTTTGGTTAATAATATAAAAAGTTTTGAATAGAGGAGGAGGATTAATGGAAATATTCTTTTGATAGCATTAGTTAAAGTGCATTGAGGCTCCAACATACAATTAATTTCAGTGTTCATCATTAACAAACAACATGTATTAGTAAACTCACCTTTGGTCTCACAACACTTGTATATATTCACTTTGTACGACGGAAGGACAGAGTGTAATCAAAGTTATGTTTAATGTATTATACACGCGTTTCTAACCCTTGTATGTATTTTCATGGTTATTGCACTTACAAAACACAAAATTGTTGGTCCATTATTGATGCATTCACACACATACACAGCACAATGGGAATACAGACCACATTGTCCATATCCTGTGTTTGTACAGTATAATTGCACTGCCCTGATCACCTCATATTCACATCCTGTCCTCACAAAGCACATTCACAACACTTGACTCTCTGCTTGACATCACTGGTGGAATGTTAGGTTAATCTTGCCTCCAGTAATGCAAGTAGTACACACCAGCTGCTTAACATGTCATTTTGGTTCACACGTCTGCTGTGTGATTAGCGTGTGAGTATTTCCACATGGCGAGTTACTGTCACGTTATCACCACAACCTTTTTTATTATTGCAACTTAACCTGATGCACAGACTGATTGTATACAGTCTGTATTGCAAGGTTTTCATTATTGTATGTTGGGGTCACAATGCATTACAATGAGTCAGGTTTACAACACTCACAGATCACCAGTCAGGCTTCATTGAGCATAGTTTTTGCTGGGAAACTAATGAAAAGGCTACGTTCTTGATCACCATACCTAATAATTAAGAAAACCTAGGAAGAATCTCTTGCATTCATTAGATCAAAATAATTGTACGTAGTCTCGAGTTTTCAAAATATGATAACAAATAATGATAGATGGTGTGATTTAGGTGTTTAGGATCATTATTGGCATCACTTAGCTACCTTCAGTGTATGGTTTAAGTAAGTATTAGTATAGTAAGACCCTTGAGTGTGTATAGTACCACCACCAGCGTCACCATTGCCTCATCACCTCACTCAACAAGTACAATGAGCCCGGCAGCAGCATGGTAATCCTGCCTCACCAAGAATGTAATGTTGTTCCGTTCCTGCATGTGTTACAACTATGGTTTTGTTCTGTGATTTTTTTGTTATTGTGTTGTGGAAGTGGAATTCAAAAGGCAATGTTTACGAAGCCAGATTAACCTAGTTTGGCTTGAGCTAATGATTAATTAACACTTAACTTAACTGTCATTGCTTCTTATAATTAACACTAACTACTGCCAGTCACCTCGAGAGTCTTGCCGGAAGGACATTCAACGCCAGAAAAATAATAACCAACAGCAACAACAGGTTAAAAAATAATAATAATAATAATAATAAGTAACAGCAACAGGTTAGAAAAAAAACAACAATTAACAGCAACAACAGGTTTAAAAAAAATAATAAGTAATAATAAGTAACAGCAACAGGTTAAAAAAATAATAAACGCCATACTTTCCTTGCCTCTTGGACTCCACTCAACGCATTTATCCTTTTAATGTTTTGCTTGTTTGTCCCGTGGTCGTTTCTTTTCCTTAATTCACAACCTTAGTGACCGAAGTTGTTCTGAGAGACTCGGACAACACTGCGGAGATTGGGCGGACAGCAGACGGTGGGTGTGCTTGCTAGGCCACTCCCGCCCCATGCCCCTGCCCATGCCCATGCCACTGCCCCTGCCCCGCCTTGCCCCGCCTGCCCCCGCCCCGCCCCAAGGCACCTCAGTCCATCCTCCATCCCCAGTCATGGTTACCTAAAGCACTGCGTCGCCTCCACACACACACACACGCATACACACACACACACACGTGCACACACACACATGCACACACATCCATCCTGCCCACCACCTGTCACTCAGCCTGCAGCTATGCCCTTCATACACACACACACACACACATGCACACACAAAAAAACCCGACACATGCACGCACATGCACATATGCACACACTTATGTATGTATGCAGGCAAGCAGACATGCATACACTCATATAATTCACATACACATGCACACACACACAGAAAAAGTTTTCTGTAGGTGTGTGGTTGTGTGTATGTGCATGCATGTGTGTGTATGTACGTGCATGTGTGTGTGTGGAGAGGTACACACGTCCATACAGTCACTGGTCTGCCTTTGAGCCTATGGTGGTGAGGCCTAGTGTGTGTGTGTGTGTGCGTGTGTGTGCGTGTAAGGTTTCCTCTGCTTGCTAGGCTGGAGTGTGTGTGGATCAGTGCTGGGTTGACAGTTATCATGTCAATTATTACCTTTCAATTCCAAGTCATTTATTTTCTATTATTGTTATGATTTGTTATGACTCTTCCTGTGAGTTGTTTTAATTATTAGTGTTATATATATGGTGTTAGTGTTGTGATCTGTGGTGTCAGTGTGAGAAAAGAAGAGATTTATTTTTAAACATTTTTTCATAGGAAGTTTATATCAGTTTTTTTTTTATTTAATTAAGGTTAAAAATGCTATGGATTGGGGTCTAAAAGGGGGATGTAAGGAAGTGAAGTGAATCTTTAGGTGTTATTTTCCTCCTGAATCAGGATTATCATAGACTATTATTCTATTTAATTAATCATAAAGTATAGAATTCTTAAAAAAAAAGTGGTCTCGGAGTGGTTGGTTGCATTCAGTCCCACCAATAGTGTTATAGCACGTTTATATACTGTATAATTATTGGGACGACGACGATGATGATGATGATGGTGAGGTTTCGGTTAATTATTTAATGCTTGGTAACAATAAGAAGGTCACTGCATAGGCTTACATAGGCCTCTGCTGCTGGTACACAGAGGATCAGATCACACTTACTGGGTAGCTCAACACCACCTTAATTAAACTACCTGAATCCATGTAAGTTTGCTTAGCTACTTAATAAGCTTGGTGTCATTATTACCTTTTAATAGCCCTCCATTGGTCCTGATTAGCTGCACGGTGCACTGGCGAGGTAATTAATGCAGTGTAATTAATGCAGTGTTTATAATGTCTGGTAATGACGGCACATTCTTTTCTTGTACTGTTTTATACCTCGGGAAATTTTGTTTTTACTTAAGTCTTTATGTATTGTCATTGTTTTTTGGGGTGTCTTAAGAATTTTTTTTGTGTGTACATTTTGATATATAAGATGTATAACTTTAATGTATAACTTCTATGTGATTTATGCTACATGTGGGTGCATTCTTGATAGATGTACAGGTGTATGTGGGTTGTTTTTTTTTATGTATGTACGTATTCATTGTTCACCAGAAAATGTGTACATATATATTTGTGTACGTGTTTGGGAAGGTTATGTTTGGGGTCGTGAAGGCAGAGTGACTAAATTATTGTTTACCACTCAAAGGATAACGGAAACAGCCTTAAATATAACCTTTAATTAATGATAAACAGTAATTTTCAGCTTATAATATATACATGTGATGATACGAGAACATGTCAAGTTTTTTTTTATTAATTCTACAGTAATCAGAGGAACACATTTTGAGAGGTAGGAAATAGTTAATTTTTCTATATTTTTTTTATTAAGTTAGTTTTTCATCCATATTTTATTTATTTATTATTATTATTATTATTTTGTTTATCTGATGCCTTCACTGACTCCAACATATATTCCCCAAAGGCACGGTGAGGTCAGGTGAGGTGAGGTCAGGTCGAGGGTGCTGCTTCCATAGGGATGAGGAACACCACCACATGTACATAGACTAAGTTAATTGTCTCGGGTTATTCTGCGGAAAGGTGATGCTAGTTAATTATTTTTATATTAATATTACTACAGTACCACCACTTCTGCGATACCAAATACAACTTATGCTCCACCCTGTAGTTGTTTCATTGTCAGATTATTTTATTATTATTTATTTTATTATATATTTTATGTTTGCATTGGTTTTGTTTTGTTTGCGCATGTGTTTGTTTGTTTGTTTGTTTGTTGGCTGTCTCGTGTGCATGGCCGTGACGCGACACCTCAAGGTAAACACTCGGAAGGTTGAAAAAAGGTGAGTAAGTCTGTGTTTTAATGATTATTTATGTGGTGTTTTAATTAATTGAAGTGTGTTGGGTTAATAAACATAATAATAATAATAATAATACAGGTTGTCTATCAATATTCCAGTTCCATCTGTTTTCCGGCATGAATTTCAGAGCAGAGCGCAGTTTCAAATTTCCCGAGTTGGTGCATTACTGTTTTCGGGAGGCACTGTTTATGTTTATGTTTTGATGCCGGAAAACTGATGGAACCGGAATATTGATTGTCAACCTGTAATAATATATACTTTATAATGTCTTTTTGTGTAATACAGAAAAGAAACTTGATTGACTGATTGACTAATATTGTGTGTGTTATTGTTGGTATTAGTGATTTCCTTGGGGTTTTCTTAATTATATATGTAGATGCATCTTTGTATACTTACCTGTGTTTATTAATATCCTGTAGGTGGTGATGGTAAGATTTGAAGTGTTGGTATGACTGAGTTTGATAATAATTCAGATATTGATGAACTAACTTACTAATACATTTCCTTTTTGGTATTAAAATGATCATAACTTTTCTTAATCTTCTTTTAAAGTATGTATGTCAGTTTTTGATGTATCGTAATGGAAGATATTATTTATATACAACTATTTATTTACATTCCACATATCAAAGGTTAACGACTACTAATTTCATCTTTACCTTATTCATTATAATCATTGCATTGAATTTTATATGAATTACCATATTTATTAGAATCATTACATTTGATTATATATGAATTTCTTACTAATATTGCCAGGTGTCATTGCTATTAGATTATTATATATTATTTGTAGATGAAGAAAAGTTAGTGTAGTTTATAGAGGTAGGAAAGTTATTATTGTTTATAGAGGAAAGGAAAGGTATTGCCACACCTCATTAAGCATATAGAGTGTTGATGTTGCAATCTTTAATGAACAGACATAACATCAGCACCTTTTTGTTGTCTAATCTTGAACACTTGCATGCATTGTGTGGTGTGTTTGGTGCAAGGTGACTCATTACTAAACAGGATATTCTAGTGTATTATTAGTAGTATAGTAAATCTTATTGATAATGAAACACTTTGAGTATAGTGTAATTATTAATTCTTCAACATGCTGGTTCAATGGAATTTTTGTCATTAATCATTACTTGAATAGTTTAAAATAGTTAACTTGGATAGTGTCTTTGCCTCCTCATTGTTGATTAGTGTAGAGTACTAATGTTACTATTGACAAACATACTTTTATTCACCGTAAGAAGTTCATTTGCATTACCAGTCAAAAACTTCCTTTACCTTGAATATATAACTACACTGAGATAATATTTCACACCACTAAATAACCTCCATTATAAGTACACCATCAACACACAGTACACAAAATAACCCATTTGTTTAGTCCACCCCAGATCACAGGAGGTCAACAACAGGTCAACAGGTCAACCGTGCAAGTGTTAGGTATAGTTTCCTTAACTCGGAGTGCAGCCGTGGACCTCCGCCCTCAGCCCCCCCAACAGGAGACTCCGCAGGACCAGGAAGGGTCGGGGTGTATATGCTAGGAGGCCGCCCTCATGCTCTAGTATCTCACGTGTCCTCACACTTATCTGCTGGAGAGAGGCAGGAGCAGGGCCGGCTACTACCTACTGAGGCTGCCGTCTGCTGCTGCTGCTGCTCTCTTTATTTGCCCTTAATTACAGTTTATTAATGTTTATGATTATTATATTTATTATTATTATTATTGTTGTTGTTATTATTGCGATGTGTAAAGTGAGTCCTGGTTTTCATGTTGTGGTTTGGTGTCAAGTGTCCGGTTAAGATCTAAAGTATCGTTCTAATGCAATGTTATCCTTGTTTGAGGTTGTGTTGTTGAAGGAATTAAGTATTTTTGGCCGTAACTTGGTGCTGAAATACTTGACTGACGCCGTGTGAACCAAGGACTTGCTTTACGTGACTTGCGTTTTGCCCGGTGTATTTCATAAAGCAGATAAGTATGCTAGTATAGGCTGTCATGTTTTTATCTATTTATTTTTTACCTAATTAAACGGCATAATTTCTGAGTTTAGTTTCATTCACTTTTTTCTTTTTTTTTTCTTCAAGTTTTTCTATACGGCAGTCAGTCATTCAGTAAAGTCAAGTGTTTTTATAACTTTGTAATATTTCACAACTTTGCGGGTTTTTTCATCATAATTCTAGACTGCATATGGATTAGCTTCTGTACTCTCTTACATTACAATTGTTTTTAGATCATTAGTTCACTTCTGTAATTAGTATCTTGATTTCTTGATTTTTGGATAAGCAAGGATAGGTTGTCAAATAATTCCATACATGTCAAGGCTGTTCATTCCACAACCTGTTATCAATACATCTACGTCATTGTTGATACATAATGGCCGGTGCTAATTTTAATTTATATAACGGTGATTGTTTATATTTTTGGGGTGAAATTGTCTGATTACATAGCTTCTTGGATCTCTATAAATACTTTGGGTCAGCATTCTCCATTCTTTTGTAAATTATAGTTTTTCACTTTATCTATCTTAATGTTGGGTTCCTTCAATATGATTTAACTCCTTCTGTAATAAGTGATTCTATATTATTAATCTCTATGAAAGGGATAATCTATGTTGGTCTCAGTTAGATTAATGGTTTCTGTTTATAAAGATTTCCGTTTCATGTCTTAGGAGTCCAAAAAAATGTCCCTGCAACCTGTTTTTATGTGTATATAACTCTGTTTACAACTTGTATGAATATTATGTTCTCCCAAACCCACCAGATATGATCAGGCTATTTTGTATTTGTATATTAATGATTCTGGTCTTAGTTCACGAGTCCAAAATGTACTGTAAGACTAAGTTACTTAAAAATGCCTCTCAGTTTGATGGCACCAAGCATGCATTAAGAAAGTTGTTTATTATGCCGAGGTTTTAATATATTTTCAAAAGCGTACAGACAGACGAGACAGAGGAGGCTTTTAAAACACCTTCTCTGACTCTGTATAAGCTGTTTAAAAGTGTATTAAAACGTCGTATGTATAAATAGCAATCTAATCCATTCCCAGGTTGACTAATTCTTTATTGATAGCTTACACTTCTTTTTTATTTTCATATTTATCTGTTGTGATTATCCTGGCCACAAGCCCACCACATATTAGCCACAGTACTGAGCGCGAGGCTACACCACACCACTAACACTAACCACTAACCTCTATACCTTGTGCAGAGTGGAAGTAATAGTAATAGCTTAGCTTGTGTACGCAGAGACCATCACTGATAGTCAACATAACAGTGTAATGAGATAGTCACTGTACAATATATAGTGTTGCGAGTCTGTCTTTGTTTTGATACAAGTTTACGAGTCTTCTACTTTCCGGCATCTTTAAAGTGACTAAAATGTATCCAACTTAATTAGGATGTGGTCTCAAGCTACATGTTTTTTTGTTTTTTTCTGAATTAAAGGAAAAAGAGGAGTTCTATGACTTGTAAATTAACAAAGTAAGACTAACTGTGCTACTGTGAATCTATTCTGCTCCTTAAAATTATAACTGGTACTTCATCTTTAGAGAAAATATTACAACTGTAGTTTGTATACAGATTTACACTACGAGTTTTCATAAAAATTTAAGCCGGAAAATACCTCCTACAGACATAAACTTAATGCAAATTGACGTAATGTTTCTGGATTGGAATAGTAATGTGGTATTTGCAGAAGAATAACAGTGGCCTAAAACACAGTGTAAAGGTAGTAATTGTCATCTAGTTGGTGCCTCAAAGTCTCAAACCTAAACTTACTCTTGTACGGTACATCCCATCCCATCCCCATCCTTTCCCTTGCAGGTTTTGTCCCTTCCACCTTTGGCTGCATCCTATGACTTTCCATTATGGTGTATTTATAACTTTAGTGATCGCTAACTTGGGTCCTGATCATGAGTCGTGTTTCTTTCCCACGTTTTGGACAGTCAGTACGGTATTGATTACTTTTCCATAACGTTTATAGCTTTGAGTGCTGGCGGGACTAACTCGCTGTGTGCATGAGTGAGCATCGAGGGTTTGTGATACTTGCATTCACACCAACAGTTAAATTCTTAAGTTATCTTTTAGGCTTGAGGTGTGCTACGTGGAGACACTAAACACACCTGAAAGTCTACTATTTGCCTCTGCTTGGTTAGTCTTGTGTTGAAGTGAGAGGTTGTCTGTAAACTGCACGGGAGGAACTGGAGCATTGATATTAAAGCCTAGAAATATATGGGCTTGTTAAGGGGGCCCTCGATTCCCCTTTACAGGAGGGAGGGGGGGCAGGCCAAGCCCCTGCCATGAAAGTAATGTTTATTTTCTCATTCTCCCCATGAGTGTATAAAGTCCACAAAGGGAAACACATTGTATATGGAAGAAAAAGTTAGGCAATTTGTTATTTTACTTGTCTAACTTTTTTTTTATTTGTGGGCTTTATGATGATACTCTCTGCAGGATTGTGATAGAATCATTAACATTAATGTATATTATTATGGTGGCAATATATATCTTGTGCTGGAATAAGCAAAACCATTGTTTATTGGCGGCTGGATTAACTATGCTGATACCTTAATTGTAGTCTACTAGTGCTTATAGAACTCTAATGATTTAATTACAATACCAATGTGAAATAAAACTGCTTTATTAACTAGCTGGAAATACATACCATAGCACTCACGTTGAACTTGGTTAATTGTAGTGTACATTTGCAAACTCACTTTATACCTCATCCAATGTTGTTTTCAAGTCTAATCAATCCACTGTTAGTTTGCAAGCATCACACCACCACCACCACCACCACCTCACCTCAACTCCCTTCCTATTCTGTTCAGAACCTCGATGTTGCTGTTGGTTGTCTAGAGAGCCCCTATAGACCCCCTCTGTTCCCCCTCGCCCCACCTCTCTGGCTTCACCACCTCTTAGAGTGCTCAAATCTCAGTGTTTTGTAGGTTAATACCGACCCAGCAGCAACATAACTACCTGTGATTGCTTCAAGGGGATGTCTGCAGCAGCCACTAACTAACCTTTATACCAACATAACTGAGCCTGATAAAAATTGCCCTTGTTTCAAATTTATAAAGACAGGAGGTAAACTAAGATTATAACTAGTGAGGTAAATGAGTAGTAATGGTTTCAAGAGTAACTTAACTTGTATAGAATTATGAGCCAGAATTCAGACAATCCTAAACCATAGACCTGGCAGGCAATTTAAGACTAAAAAAAAACAATAATTTGAAACAACGGGCAAACTATACTAACTAACCTAACTAACAGACAAAAGGGGTGGTGGCTGCTGCAGACCTCGCCCTCCTGTGCGCTTGTAACCGTGAATACTTTGTGTGTGGGGGTAAATACTAATAATAGGAAGGGTTTTAAGAAGCTTTATTGTGATTAGCCTCTGTTCCCTCCCTGACTGTACGTGTGATCCGAGGCGCGTGTCCAGGTGAGGGGCAGAGAGCACTTTTGGCTTTGACGGCAATTTTTGAGTAGCTGTGCTGTGCTTCTAGGTGTTAGCACGAGTAAATCCGACTACATACTCCAATACAATACGATACCACTTGTAGCCAACTCAGTACACCTGCAGTCCCTTGTATGGAAGTGAAGGAGGCGAGAAACTGATTGATTGATTGGGAGATTATAATAAATGAAATAAATAAGGCATAATTAGGTAAGGAAAAGATGTTATTAAAATAGTCATGAAATGTGATCTGAGTTTATCTATGTCTTGCTGTTCACATACCTAACTATATACATTAATTACACCATACTTTTTTGGGTATGGTTTGGTCAATCATTTGGGGATGTTCATATTTACTACATACTCAAAATACAAAACATCGAACTTATTCCTTGGTATAATCTGATTTAATTGTTCAAAGATATGAAGAAAAAATGATAATGGCAGGAAACATGGCCTAGCTTGGACGATTTTATGAATTAATATATGAGCAAGAATGTTTATAACTAATTGATACATAGACTATAAGGTTGACTTAGTCTATGCTCGTGGACACACTTTTTAATTGTACTTTAATAAATCAAAATCAGTATGTATTGAAAACTCTGGAACCATAGAAAAAAAACATTCATTATATTCGTTTATTTCTTATAGGCCTACAACACACACACACACACACACACACACACACACACACACACACACACACACACCAAGATATGTCAGGGTAACAAAGAATGAAGGAAAGAGTGCAATGTGGAGGTGAATTATTGTTGCAGTAATAAAATTGCCATACGAATATTTCTTGTCTTATTTCATTACCAACCCTAACAACTGGAATACCCAAACGAGGGCGTGGTAGTTTAGCCTCGTTAGAGTGGCCGTGTCATGAGCCTGAATTACGTGTTAGGAAGCCAGTCTAACCTTGATCGTCATCCTGGTTTTCCGTAAGTTTATATACATTGCATGATATTCTACAACCTTAATTCTATCTGACATGTAAGTATTAACCTCGGGAGAAGACGCTAAACATTTACTATTCTATTCTATTTACTATTCTAAATGGCTGAACACAGTATACTAGACGAGCCCATAACACCAGGCTACCCAAACACTGCACCCAACTCGCAACGGATAGGCGGAACAACAGGGAAGCAAAGTTGCCTGCACACAGCGGAGGCTCACCTTAGCTCAGAGGGCGAAATTCTACTAAGTAAACAAAATAAGTAAATATATGCGGGAAGGAAGCAGCCGTGTAGGGATCGAGACACTTGTGTAGCCGTGGTGAGGGAGTGAAGGGTAAGTTCAGTCATGTCAGGCGTCAGGAGTGTTGTAAGGAGTATCAGAGTAAAGGTGTTTCCAGTTACTTTGGATTTATCGTCACTGTGAAGGACTGTGTCGATCACCACACCGTCGTCTTCAACTTGTGGAGAGACGGTCAGGATGGAAAGTTAGTAAGAAGTGAAATAAGTTCTAGATATTGGAGGTGAATCGGGGCCTCTGAAATATATATTTCGAATTCCCCGGGTGAATGCGCAAGACATGATGAAATTAGATATTGGAGGCGCACGGCATGGTAAAGTAATAGTTATAAGTAATTTACTCTATTCTAATGTATTTTATGTATGAAAAAATGTTAGTATGGGAAAAAAAAGTATTCAAACTATGGTCTGTGTACCTAGAAACACTATAGTCGGTAATGCAGCCTATTGCCAGACGTCATATATTACACATTTTATCATTACTACGGATTCCTATGTACCACTAGAGGCGTAAATAAACACTATTTATCATGACAATAATCTACGTTGGTTCAATACTGTTTTATTTATCCTATTATCAAGTTATTACTGTTGCGCATTTGGTTAGTCTTGTGTTGGCGGGAAGACCGACGCCAAGAAGACGGTCAGCCATCTTCCTTCTGCTCGGAACTTTGGAAGGCGAGACGTGCTAATCTTTTAAACATGTCTGTAGCTGAAATTACGTTAGAAGAGGACCTTTTGTACATCGAGGCATCTTCGGCAGGTAATATAGATTGTGATTGAAACATTTAAACAGGGAAAATAATGACGGTATTAGTATTATCAACGATATATAACACCTATTAGTTTGGATCAGTTAATATGGCGCAACACTTGTCTTGGCATTACATACAAGCCATAGTGAAATGTGCTGGATACTTTACAGGGTTACAAAGCAGTGTTATGATATATGAAGATAAGATTACCCTACTAATTTTGAGGCAGGGACTATTTATTTCTGTATATTCATTGTGATAAGTTTGTTCGGCCGCTACATCCTTACACTATCACCTCACATCATGGTACTCTGCTATGATAGTGACGATATTATGGTGTTAAATAGAAGCTTAATAACAAACCTTGGATAACATTTTGATCCTGTTATTGCGAGAAAGTATTGAGTTTATTAATAAGAGAATTACAGCCTGTTGGTATCTGGTAACCTTGCTGTAGCGACGCCGCGTGGAGGTTCGAGCAAGATGGGACTATGTGGATCTTGGGTGTGAGGTTTATACACTGGTGATGACTGTGAGTACTCGTGAATCGTGATGGATATACAGTATACACCACACCCCTACCCCCCTTTGCCCCTTATGCCCCTCCTTGCCCCTCCTGCCCCCCCGTTGCCCCCCGGACGCCACCCTCCCCCCGCTTGACCACGCGGCGGCCTCCAACCTGCCACCTTGACCCACGCCACGGATTACTTGCCTGCCCCGCACAGTCCTCCAGTGTAATAATAATGCTACTCAACCTTAAATAATGGTAGCTTGAGTACAATTATGCTGAAAGAGATTTAGACAAGTGATTTAAACTGGCTTCTATGATTGCAACTCGGCGGATGGAAAATGGGATAGCAAAGGACAGGTTATGCTTGTCTGTTTGAAGTAGTGTCGCGGCAAGGCAAGGCAAGGCAAGGCAAGGCAAACATGGCGGCGGCATGACCAGTGTGTGTGTGATGCACCACCCGCTGGATCGCGCCCACATAACGTATGTTCTTCCTACCAACTTAGATTTAGGATATATAACTCAAAATAATGCTAATTAACTCACAATAATGCTAGAATAATGCTAATGAACTCAAAATAATGCTAGAATAATGCTAAATAACTCAAAATAATGCTAATTAACTCAAAATAATGCTAGAATAATGCTAATTAACTCAAAATAATGATAGAATAATGCTAATTAACTCAGAATAATGCTAATTATCTGAAAATAATGCTAATTAACTCAAATTAATGCTAAATAACTCAAAATAATGCTAATTAACTCAAATAATGCTAGAATAATGCTAATTAACTCAAAATAATGCTAAATGACTCAAAATAATGCTAATTAACTCAAAATAATGCTAATTGACTCAAAATAATGCTAATTAACTCCAAATAATGCTGATTGACTCAAAATAATGTTAATTGACTCAAAATAATGCTAATTGACTCAAAATAATGCTAATTGACTCAAAATAATGTTAATTGACTCAAAATAATGCTAATTGACTCAAAATAATGCTAATTGACTCAAAATAATGCTAATTGACTCAAAATAATGCTAATTGACTCAAAATAATGCTAATTGACTCAAAATAATGCTAATTGACTCAAAATAATGCTAATTGACTCCAAATAATGTTAATTGACTCAAAATAATGCTAATTGACTCAAAATAATGCTAATTAACTCAAAATAATGCTAATTGACTCAAAATAATGCTAATTGACTCAAAATAATGCTAATTGACTCAAAATAATGCTAATTGACTCAAAATAATGCTAATTGACTCAAAATAATGCTAATTGACTCAAAATAATGCTAAACTTATGCTAAATAACTCAAAATAATGCTAAATTGTTTTGAATGCTAAAAAAATACGCTTACCACAGATACTTTGCTAAGTTATACTAAAAGCATTAGATAATGTTAAATATGACAACACTGCCGCACACCTTATACCTTATACCTTATACAGAACCCGTGACTTCAATGCTCGCCCACCACCAACCACTTCAAGGGCACGCACACCACTGCCGTTTGGGGGGACAGCCGCAGCCTCCTCTCCCACGCTGCCACTCACCACCGCTGCCAACCCACGCATCCACCCACCCACCCACCCACCTGCTTTCTGCACAATGGTTAGTGCTCCTCACATGTGGTCCAGGCCGACATAATTATAAACTATGCTGGTTGTTATGTCATTTAAACCATATATTGTATTCTTTAGTGGTAATTAGAAGTCTGTTATAAATACGTGTTTGAAAATTTTGAATAATGATTGAAATGAAGTGTTAATGGGGAATGGGGGGGAGGGGATGAGGAAAGGTGTTTAATTAATGGGTGTTAATGATGGAGGAGTAGTAGGGTTGTTAATGATTGTAGGAGGTATTAAGGCTGTTTGATGTGCAGTCTTAAGTGGTTGTTTAAGTTGCATAAACAATGTCAACTAACCACAACAACATTACTTAAGATTTTATCAGCAATTATATATCTTCCGTTAAGTTAGATATTAGTTAGATTACTGATTTCTAAAGGTGGTCGTAGTGGTGGTGGTAGAGGGGAAGAGGGGTTGAAAGGGGAAGAGGGGGTAAGAGGGGAGGAGAAGGTGAGAGGGGAGGAGGGGGTGAGAGAGGGGGGGGAATTGAGGCTTCGTGAAAGAAAACGAAGTGAAAAAGTACAAGATTAATGCATAACTTTACTCGCTGTGATAAACTATGTAAGTGTCGGTGCTTGTAATGGATTGAAGTGTGGATGTTTATAAGGTGATGAAGGGCAATAACACTACTTAGAAGAAGAAGTGATTTAGTGCATTAAGCCTGACACTCTCTTCCTGGTAACCTCTTTGTCGGTTCGCGGAGAGAGAGAGAGAGAGAGAGAGAGAGAGAGAGAGAGAGAGAGAGAGAGAGAGAGAGAGAGAGAGAGAGAGAGAGAGAGACTGAACTGATTGACTGACCCCCCTTCCCTTCCCTTCCCTTCCTCTCCCCCCTCCCCATCCTACCATTCAACATATTCAGTATATATCTATTTTTTTTTTTATTATAACGCTACAGTCACGTCGTTTCATCCCTCTCACTAAATATTTGGCGAGGCATCTGTTAATATTTTTCTAGACGAGAAACTCTATCCATTTTGAAAGGCCGAAATCACGTAGTAATTTAATCCCCTCGCCAAATACTGAACGAGGAATCTGCCATCACTAAATTAAGACAATAGAAACGACATTTAGTTTTTTATATATATGTATTATTTTTTGTTTAAGTAATGAAAATCTACCTGAGTCTTTATAGTAGTGTATCATATGAGTAAAAATTATATCGTTCACTAAAATTAAACAACAAAAACGTGATATTATTTCATCTATACATCTTATCATTATTTTCTTGAACTACGTAATGAAAATCTATCTGAATCTTCACACTGTCTCATATACCATTTCCGAAGCTTCGAACTCATAATAATCGACAAAACAAAAGCCAAACAATTCCAATCTTTTATTACCTTCATATTGGGTTGTTTTGTACGCATTCTCCAACACTCCAACGCGTGATACGACATAAGAAAGAGACTCGATCCTCTAACTCAGGGGCAATATACCTCACTAGACGTCAACAACTAGCAATATTTGACCTCTCTCTCTCTCTCTCTCTCTCTCTCTCTCTCTCTCTCTCTCTCTCTCTCTCTCTCTCTCTCTCTCTCTCTCTCTCTCTCTCTCGCTAACAACCAATCGACACCACCTTCCATATTGGGTCAGAAATATTCGGATCATGCTTCATCTCGCTATCTTGTCAACACGCCTTTATTACACAGCCTGAGAGAGAGAGAGAGAGAGAGAGAGAGAGAGAGAGAGAGAGAGAGAGAGAGAGAGAGAGAGAGAGAGAGAGAGAGAGAGTTATGGTTTATTATTGTTGTTGTTGTTAATAAAAGTAAGAAGAATGTGGGCCCCTAAAGGGTATAGATGATTAAAGACAATCACTATTACGGGAAAAAAATAAACTAGACTAGAATAAAAGAAAATATCAGAGAAGCTTTAATTTATCACAGTGAAAAACGTTATATAAAAAAAATAACAACAATAATAATAGTAATAATAATAATAATAACCTTATCTACTTTGTATTCATCTATTTATTATTATTTTTTATATACTTGTTTACCTCTTTGATGTTGTCTACTTAATTAATGCGTAATGTGAGTATAACCTTCTTTTGTTTTTCAACCTTAGAAAAAAAATATATAAGTTAATGGAAAAAAAAATGGATTTAACTAACTTTTCCTCTCCTTCCTCGTTTTCATTTCCTCTCTTATCTCTTATTTATGTATTTATTGTATTTATAAAGTCAATAATAAGCTGCGAGAGAGTAAAGTTGAGGATTATAAAGGGTAGAAGAGTTATTATTAAAGATGTATTTAAAGTTATATAATGTTTTACTATTGAAGAGGTATCTGAGCACGTTTATAAATGTTGGTTAGGTTAGGTTAGGTAAAGTTTGGTTAAGTTAGGTCTGGTTAGGTTAGGTTAAATTAGGTTTGGTTAGGTTAGATTAGATTAGGTTTGGTTGAATTAGGTCTGGTTAGGTTAGATTGAATTAGGTCTGGTTAGGTTAGGTTAAATTAGGTCTGGTTAGGTTAGGTTAGGTTAGGTTAGGTTAGGGATGAATTCTTAATCTTAAACTATTCCTTAAACTTATTATCTTATCAACTCATATACCAAGACCTCAAAACACTCCCTGGATCAGCTATCAGGGAACTTTTAGGGGATATTTTCGTGTCATATCCGTAAACTATTCCCTACACTTACTTTCTGCTTTCTTCTTGTGGTAGTGAGTGAGGCAGACAATGGGTAGTGTGGTAATACGTCTTAGTAAGTGAAGTTATTGTAGTTATTGCTGTCCTATCAACCCATTTATATCGTTAATTATAGATGTAGCAGCTGGTGGTTGTAATGACTGGTAGTATATCATCGTAGTAGTGGTGGTGATTATTATTATTATTGTTGTTGTTGTTGTGGTGGTGGTGATGGTGGTGGTGGTTCTTCTTTCATTTATTGGTTTGGTTTGGTTTAGTTTATTTATTTATTTATTTTATTTTTATTGATTTTAGTGTTGTGTTGTTGTTGTTCTGTTTGTGATTATGTTTATTTTTATTTTATTTATTTATTTAATTATTTATTTATATTTTACGTTTGAAGTGTTAATTTGGTGTTTTATTTTATGTTTTTTGGTTAAGTTTATTATTATTATTACTATTATTATTATTATTATTATTATTATTATTATTATTATCATCATCATTATCATCTCTCGTAATCCTACCTTTCATTCCTTCATCTTCCCTTCCTCTCTTCCTCCCTCATTCCTCCCTGCCTCTCCCTTTTTTTCCTTCCTCCCTTTTTTACTCACACCTATTA
>JAPQNM010000029.1:1491900-1501900 GCA_029783475.1 Metacarcinus magister | reverse complement strand
CCACCACCACCACCCACCACCACCACACACCACCACACACCACACCACCACCACACCACCACCACCACCACCACCACCACCACCACCACCACCACCACCACCACCACCACCACCACACCACCACCACCACCACCACCACCACCACCACCGCCTCCGTAATCTTAAAGGAATGCTTAATAACATTCCATCAGTGTGTTTATATGCCGAGGCGGGAAATCTGCATGGTCTGCTCTTGTCCTCTCTCGTTTTTTTTCCTGTCCATCTCCTTCCTCCATCTTTTTATCTACACTTATCTTGGTGGCCGCGAGGAGTTACCTCCCTCCCGTCATCCTCCTCCTCCTCCTCCTCCTCCTCCTCCTCCTCTTCCCTCCTTCCTCCTCCTCTCTCGCCTCTCCTCCTCTCCTCCGCTCCTCCTCCTCTCCTCTCACTCCTCCGCCTCTCGCCTCTCCTGTCTCCTGCTCTCCTCCTCCTCCTTCCTCCCCCTTGCTCCCTGCCTCCTCCGCCTTGCCTCCTCCTCCTCACTCCTCCTCCCTCCCCCTCCTCCCTCCTCCTCCCCTCCTGCTCCTCGCTGTCCTCTCCTTCCCTCCTCCTCCTCCTTCATCCTTCTCTCCTCATCCTCTTTCTGTTATGTCTCCCTTAACCGATCTCGCCCCATCCCCTTTCTCCTCTCTTGTTCCTCTCCTTTCTTTGATTCCTGTTTCCTCATCTTTTCCGTCTCTCTCCTGCTCGCTCTATTCTTCGACTCTGACAACCAATATTTTTTTCCTCTTCCTCTTCCTCCTCCTTTCTTCTCTCCTTGTCCTTCTCTCTCCTTCCTCTCCTCTCTGTCTCTCTTATCTCTCCTTCTCCTATCCTCCTCCTCTCTTCCTTTTCTCTACTTTCTTTTGACTCCCCTTCTCCTCTCGTCCTTTCTTCTTATCTTTTCCTTTCTGTTTTCTCTTCTCTCTCTCTCTTCTTCTTTCTTCTCTCTTGCTCTGTCTTCTTTCCTATCTCTCTTCTTTCTCTTCTCCTTTCTCTACTCTTATCCTCTCTTCTCTCCTTTCTTTCGGGGGCTCTTTATCTCTCGTCTCTCTTATCTCTCCTCTCTCTTTTTCTCGCTATTCCCTTCTCTTCTCTCGTCTTTCAGCTTCTCTCTTCCTCTTTTCCCTCTCTTTCCTTCTCCTCTCTTTCTTCTCTCTTTTCTTCTCTCCTCTCCTCTCACTCATCCTCTTTCTCTCTCTCTCTCCTTCTTTCACCCTTTTTCTCTCGTCTCCTCATCTCTCTTTCTCCCCCTCTCTCTCTTTTCTCTCTCTTTTTTCTTTCTCCTTTTTCCCTCCTCTCCTCTCTCTCTCTCTCCCCCATCTTCTCTTTTCCTCTCTTCCTCTCTTTCCCTTCTCTCCTCTCTCCTTCTCTCACATCCTTCGTCTCTTCTCTCATCTTTCCGCTCTCTCTCTCTCTCCTTTTTTTCTCTCTCTCATCTTCTCTCTTCCCCTTCCATCTTTCTCTAACTCCCTTCCCTTCCCTCTATACAACTTCTCATCTCTTTCCCTCTCTCTCCCTCTCTTTTTCTCTCTCGTCCCTCCCTCTCTTCTCTGTTCCTCTCCTTTCCCTCTGTCGCCTCTCTTCTCTCTCGCTTTATCTCTCTCTCCCTCTCTCTCTTTCTCTCTCTCTCTCGTCTTTCCCTTCTCTCTCCTCTCTTCTCTCTCATCTCTCTCTCACCTCTCTCCTTTCCCTCTCTCCCCTCCTCTCTCTCTCCTCGTTTCTCTCTCGTCTCTCTATTGTCTCTTCATTTCTCTCTCTCTCTCTCTCTCTCTCTCTATCCCTCTCCTCCCTCTTCTCTCTTTTATCTCCCTCTCTCCGTCCTCTCCTCTCCACCTCTCAATCCTTCTCTCCCTCCTCCCGGTCTCTCCTCTTCTCTCTCTTCATCCCCTCTTCTCTCTTCTCTCTCTTTCTTCCTCTCGCTCTTCTCCTTCTTTCCCTCGTCCCTCTACTCTCTCTCTCTCCTCTCTCCTCCTCCTCTCTCTCCTCTTTCTCTCCTCTTCTCGCTCTCTCTCTCTCTCTCTTCCTCATCCTCTCTCTCAGCTCTCTCTCTCCCTCGTCTCTCCTTCGTTCCCTCTCCGTTTCCTCTCGTCTTCCTCATCTCCCTTCTCTCCCTCTCTCTCTTCCTCTCTCTCTCTCTATCCCTCTCTCTCATCTCTCTCTCTTCTCCTCTCTCTCTCTCTTCTCTTCCTCTCTTCAGTCTCGCGTCATCTTTCTCTCTTCTTCTTCTCTCTTCCTATCTTCTTTCTCTCTTCCTCTTTCCTTACTCTTTTCCTATCTTGTCTCCTTCTTGCTCCTCTCTCTCTCTCTCTCTTCCCTCTTTTTTCCCCTTCTCTCTTCCTTCTTTCCTCTCTTCTCCTCTCTCTTCTCTCCTCTCTCTCTCTTTCTTTTTCTTCTATTATCTCGTCTCTTTTCTCTCTTACTCTCTCTCTTTTCTCCTTCTTCTCTTCCCTCCTCTCTCTCTCTCTTTCCTTTCTCTTCTTTCTTTTTCTCTTGTCTCCTCCCTCTCTCTCCTCTCTCCTCTCGCCGCCTCTCTCTCCTTCTCTCTCTCTCTCTCCCCCTCTCCTCTCATCCTCCCTCGTCCTTCTCTCATCTCTCCTCCTCTTTCTCCTTCCTCTCTCTCTCCCCTTCTCTCTCCTCCTCCTTCTCTCCTCTTCTCTCCTTCCCATCTCTCTCTCTCCTCTTCGCTCTTCCTCTCTCTTCCCTCCTCTCTCTCTCCCCCTCTCCTCTCTCTTCCTTCTCTCTCGCCTCTCTCTTTCCTTTCTTTCTTTTCTCTTTCTTTCCGTCCTTTCTTCTCCTGCTCTCTCCTTCTCTCCTCTCTTCCTTCTCTCTCCCTCTTCTCCTTCTCTTCTCTCTCTCCTGTCCTCCCTCCTCTCCTCATCCCTCTCCTTCTCCCTCCCCTCATTCCCTCTCTCTCCTCTCTCCTCCCTCATCCTCTCTCCCTCTCTCCTCCTCTCGCCCTCCTTTTTCCTTCTCTCTTCCTCCCCTCTTCTCTCTCTCTCATCCTCGCCTCTCTCTCTCCTTCTCTCCTTTTTCCCTCTCTCCCTCTCTCTCCTTCTCCTTCCTTCCCTCTCTCCTCTCTGTCCCTCTCCTCTCACTCTTTTCCCCCCCTCTCTTCTCTCCTCGGTCCCTCGTCTCTCTTTTTTTTCTTTCTTCTTTTCCTCTCCCTCTCATCCTTCTTATTCCTCATCTCTCTTCTTGTTCCTCCTTTTCCCTCTCCTCACTCTTCTCTCCTCTCTTCTTCTCTCCGTCTCTCTTCGTCTCTCCCTCCTCCTCCTCTTTTCCTTTCTTCTTTTCCCTCCTCTCCTCTTCCTCTCTTCTCTCCTCCTCTCTTTCTTCTCCACTCTCTCATTCCCCCTCTCTCTCTTTCTCCTTCTTCCCCTCCTCCACCTTCTTTTCTTCCCTTCTTTCTTCATTCTCTTCATCTTCTTCTTCTTCGTCTTTCTTTCTTTCCTTTTCTCCCTTCTTTCTTTTTCTTTTCATCTCTTTTCTCTTCTTTCTCTCTTCATTACTTGTTTGTTTTCCCCTTCTCTTTTCCTCTCTCTCTTTCTCTTTTCTTTCTTTCTTTTCTCTTTTCTTTTCTTTTCTCTCTTTCCCTTCTTTCTCTTGCTCTCTTTCTTTCTTTTTCTCTTCCTTCTTTCCTTTCCTCTCTCTCTTTCTCGACCTTTTCTCTTCTTTCTCCTTCTCTCTTCTTCTTCTTTCCCTCGTCTCTTCCTCGTTCTTTCCTCTTTCAGCCTCTTTCTCTTCTATTCTTCTCTCTCGGTTTCTTTTTCATTCTCTATTTCTTTCCTTTTCCCTTCTTCGGTCTTCTTCTTTTTCTCTCTTCCTTCTTACTTTTCCCTTCCCTCTCTCTTTTTACGCCTTCCCTCAGTCCGTCTCTTCTCTCTCCTCCTCCTCTTGTTTCTCTCTCTCTTTCTCGTCCTCTCAGCCTTTTTCCCTCTCTTTCAAATCAAACTTCACCCTTCTTAATTCGTCCCCATTCCTCTGTCTCTCGGGGGTTTCTTTTCCTGTTCTACCCTCTGACTTCAATCTAAATCTCCCTTTACTTCACAGACGCCTTTCCCCAATCCCACACTATGTTCTATCTCCCTTTCCTGTTCTTACCCTTCTTCAAACCCTTCTCCCTCTCTCTCTCTTTTATTCTACTATGTGATTCCCTATCTTCCCTCTCTCATCTCATCCTCTTGCATCTCCTCTTTCTTCTTGTTTCGTTCTTCTTCTTTTTCCTATATTTTCATTTCTCTCTTCCCCTCTCTCTCTTTTCTCTTTTTTTCTCTCTTTCTCTCTCCTCTCTGCTCTCTTCTCTCTCTGATCTCCTCTACCCCCTCTCTCGCTTTTCTTTCCTTTCTCGCTCTATCCTCCTCTCTCCTCTCATCATCTCGTCTCTCGTTGTTTCTTCCTCCTCTCCTCTCTCCTCTCTTCCTCTCTCTCGTCCGTCTCTATTCTTTCTCTCAGTTCTCTCTCACTCATCTTTTTTTATCTTTCTCTCGTCTCTGGCTCTCTCTCGTTGTTTTTTCTCTCTCTCTCCTCTCCTCTCTCTCTCCCCTCTCTTCCTTTCTACCTCTCTCTGTTTTATTTTACTCTCTTCTCCTCATCCCTCTCTTCCCTCGGTCTTCTATCTTCTCTCTCCTCTTTTCTTTTCCTTCTTTTTCTCCTTTCCTCTCTCTCTCTCTCTCTCCTCTTCTTCTCTCTCTCTCTTCGTTCGTTTTCTCCTTTGTCCTTTACTCGTCTCTCGTCTCTCTTTCTCTGCTCTCTCTCTTCTCTCTGGCTCTTCTCTCTCCCTCTTGCTCCGTCTCTTCTTCTTTGGCTCTCTCTTTCTTATATCCCTCTCTCTCTCTCTCCTCTTCTTATATCTCTTTCTCCTCTTTTTTTGTCTCTTCTCTCATCGTTTTTCTTTCCTCGTCATTTTCTCTCTCCCAGATCTCGCTTTCCTCCTTTTTCCTTTTCCCCCTCTTCTTTCTCTTTTCCATTTCGTCGTCCCATCCTCTCTTTTTTTCTCCAGCTCTCCTCCTTCTCTCGCATCTTTCTTTCCTATGTTTTATCCTTTTTTTCCTTCTTTCTTTCCCTTCTCCCTCCTCCTTTTCTATTAAGGTCCCCTTTCTTTTTCCTTCTCTCTCTTTGCCTCACTCTCTCACTCTCGCTCTTCTCCGCGCTCTTCTTCCTTCTTTCCCCTTTCCTTCCTCACTCTTTCTCCCCTTTCCTATCCTTCCGTCCCCCCTCCCTCCCCATCTTTCCCGCTCTTTCTCTTCTCTTTCTTCCTCCCTCCCTATTCGCTTCCCCCTCACTCCCGCCCTCCCCTTCCGCCGTCTCTTATGTCCGCGAAATGAATCCTTCGCCTTCCTCTCTTCAACCATCATCGTTCTATTCTATCTTCCCTCCTCTCAAACTCTCTTTATCTTCCATTCTCTCTATCTCTCTTAATACTCTCTCTCCTCTCTCTCTCTTTCATTATGTTATTCTCTCCTTCTTCTTTATGATCCCTCTCTTCATTAAATGACTCCTTTAAAATCTCTCTTGCATCTCTTATCTAAAAATTCATCTCTCTATCTCCCATCTCATCCCCTCCATCTTTTTTTTCTCTCTTTTCTCCGTCTTAAAATTATTAAAATATATTTACCTCTCTTCTCTCTCCTTTATCTCTCTTCCCTCCTCTCTTTCTCTCCTCTCTCCCTCTCTCCTCTTCTCCTCTCTCCCTCCCTCCCTACCAGATATCAACGAATACTATGCATTTCAACCCTCCCTCCTCCCTCCCCCCCTCTCCCCCTCCACCTCCCCCCCCTCCGCCCCCCTCCCCCCCTCAGGCAAGGCATTCAAAAGTTTATAGTAACCTCAGTCTGTCGTAGCCATGCATATTATATTGGTATTTGTTTTTTATTTCTGCCGCTTGTCGTTTGTCTATTGTTTTTCCATTGCGCTGCGTTCCGGTCCGTTCCGTTTTGTTCAGTTCAGTTTCCGTTCAGTTCCGTTTTGTTTTGTTTTGTTCAGTTTCGTTTCCGTTCAGTTCTGTTCCGTTTCCGTTCAGTTCAGTTTCCGTTCAGTTCAGTTTCCGTTCAGTTCAGTTTCCGTTCAGTTCAGTTCAGTTTCCGTTCAGTTCAGTTTCCGTTCAGTTCAGTTTCCGTTCAGTTCAGTTCAGTTTCCGTTCAGTTCAGTTCAGTTTCCGTTCAGTTCAGTTTCCGTTCAGTTCAGTTCAGTTCAGTTTCCGTTCAGTTCAGTTTCCGTTCAGTTCAGTTCAGTTTCCGTTCAGTTCCGTTCAATTCCGTTTCCGTTCAGTTCCGTTCAGTTCAGTTTCCGTTCAGTTCAGTTTCCGTTCAGTTCCGTTCAATTCCGTTTCCGTTCAGTTCAGTTCCAGTTCCGTTCAGTTCAGTTTCAATTCTGTTCCGTTCCGTTGCGCTTTTGTTTAGTTATTTTGTATTTTATTTATTTATTTTTTTTATATATACTAAAGGGATGTTGTGTTTTAATAAGAGGGAGTTGCTGTCCTTTTAGTTTTATTTATTTATTTATTTATTTATTTATTTATTTATTTATTTATTTATTTATTTATTTATTTATTTATTATTTTTTTTGCGTGTGTGTAATATTGGAAACCACTAAGAATTTTTTCATTTTTTTTTATTTCTTAGTGAGTTTATTGTTTTGTTGAGTTCGTGTTGTTGTTGTTGTTGTTGTTGTTGTTGTAAGAATTAAATTGAAGAGAGAGAGAGAGAGAGAGAGAGAGAGAGAGAGAGAGAGAGAGAGAGAGAGAGAGAGAGAGAGAGAGAGGTTGTTCATGTGTTTAGAGAGAAAATGGAAAAAAAACTTGAGGGAAGAAACTGAAAATAAAAGGAAAAAACGAAATGTCAGTCAGTCAGTCAATCTATCAGTCAGTCAGTCAGTCAGTGTTGGAATCAGTCAGTCAGTCAATCAGCCAGTCAGTCAATCAATCAGTCAATGTTGAAATCAGTCAGTCAGTCAGTTAGTAAATCAGTCAGTCAGTCAGCCAGTCAGTCAATCAGTCAGTCTATAATCATTCAGTCAGCCAGTCAGTAAATTAGTCAGTCAATCAGTCAATGTTGAAATCAGTCAGTTAGTAAATCAGTCAGTCAGTCAGCCAGTCAGTCAATCAGTCAGTCAATGTTGAAACCAGTCAGTCAGTAAGTCAGTCAGTCAATCAATCAGTCTATCAATCAGTCAGTCAGTCAGTCAGTCAATCAATCAATCAGTCTATCAATCAGTCAGTCAGTCAGTCAGTCAGTCAGTCAGTCAGCCATAACAAAGATGGCTGACTGACTTACCAAGAAGCTTTTTAAATAGTAACTCAAGAAAACCTTTTAACCTTTCGATACACTTAATGCAATTGTGTGTGTGTGTGTGTGTGTGTGTGTGTGGTGTGGTGGTGTGTGTGTGTGTGTGGTGTGTGTGTGTGTGGTGGTGTGGTGTGTGTGTGTGTGTGTGTGTGGTGTTTGTGTGTGTGTGGTGTGTGTGTGGGTGTGTGTGGTGGTGTGGTGTGTGTGGTGTGTGTGTGTGTGTGGGTGTGTGTGTGTGTGTGTGTGTGTGTGTTTGTCTCTCTCTCCCGCCCAGCCCTCTTCTCTCTCCTCCACATTAACTTTCTTAACTTTTTTATTTATTTTTTCTTTTTTTTTTTCTTTTTCCTTTTTTTTGTTTTTCCTTTTTTCTCTTTTCTTTTTTTCTTTTTTTTCTCTATTCCTTTTTGTTTTTTGTTATTATTTTCTTATTTATTTTTTCTTTTTTTTTTTTTTCTTTTTTCTTCTTTTGTTTTTTTTCTTTTTTTTTTTATTTTTTTTTTTTTTATTTTTTCTTGTTTTCTTTTTTCTTTTTTTTTTCTATTTTTTTTTCTTTCATTTTTTTTTGCCTTTTTTTTTCGTTCTTTTTTTTTTTATTTTTTTTCTTTTTTATTTTGTTTATTATATCAGTTCTTTTTTTTTTTCTTTTTTTTTTTTTTTTTTTTCTTCTGTTTTTGTTTTCTTTCTCTTTCTTGTTTTCTTTTTTTATTTTTTTTCTTTTCTTTTCTTTTTTTTTCTTTTTCGTTTTCTGTTTTTCCCTTCTATTTCCCCTAGTTCTTATTTCTATTGATCTCTTTCTCTACTCCTCGCTTTCCTTTTATTAGTCTTTCTTTATTAATCTTTCTTTCCTTCTTCTTCTTTCTATAAAATCGTCGTTACTTCTTTTTTCTTTAAATATTAATCTTCTATTTCTCTTTCTTCCTCTCTCTTTAATAAATCTTTCTTCTTCCTTCTTCTATCGTCTTTCTTCTTCCACCACAAACCAACACGAACCCCCACACACAACAACAACGCACCAGCACAGGACAGAAACGACACACACACCCCACCTGAAACCGCACCACTGACAACGCACACTCAACGTATGCACAATGACCGAAAGTAGAATAACAACAACACACATTGGCATAGATTTTTTTATTTTTTTTCCCTCCCCCCCCCACTTTTCTCCCCCCTGTTTTCCCTTTTCTTTTTCCCTTGTTCTCCCCCTTTTCCTTTCCACTATCCCTTTTCTTTTATAAATTATTGGTTCTTTCTTCTTCCCTTCCTCTTTTATATTAGTTATTGTTTTCTTTATTGGGTTTATTGTTAGTCTGGTCTCTACTTCTTCTTCCCCCTCCTCTGCATTTCAAATTCTAGTTAAAAACAGAGGAAAACAGACATAGATACAAGTAGACAGGAGAAAGTATCAGAGAGAGAGAGAGAGAGAGAGAGAGAGAGAGAGAGGATAGAAGAGAGAGAGATAGAGAGATTTGTGGTATAATAGTTTTTTTTTTGGTGTTTTATTGTAGTTTTTTTATTTTTTTTTTTTTTTTTATTTTTCTTTTTATTTTTTTTTTTTTTTTTTTTTTTTTTTCCTTTCTACGTCTCTCTCACCTCAGCATCCCCCCCCCCCACCCCCCTCTCTCTCTCTAATCCTCCTCTCTCACCATCATCGTATCCTTCCCCTCTCTCTCTCTTCTCCCCTCTGGTCTTGTCCTATCGTCCCACTCCTCTCTCTCCCCCCTCTCCCTCTCTCCTCGTCTCAAGCTCCTCCTCTCTTTCCGCCTCTCTCTCTCTCTCCCGCAGAGGACTTCGAATCTCTCCCCTCCTCCCTGATCTCTCCCGTCCCAGTTCGTCTCTCTCCTCTCTCCTCACTCTCCTCTCTCTCGTCCTCCCTCTCTCCTCATCTCCCATTCCTTTCGGCTTTACCCAGAAAGCACCACTAGTTACATATTTTCCCCCCTCTTCCGTTCTCCCTCCTCTTCCTCCTCTTCGCCTTTTTCCCTAATTTTCTTTCCTTTTTTCTTTCCTTCTCTTTTCCCTCTATTCTTCTTCTCTTCCTCTTCCCGTCCTCCTCCTCCTCCTCCCTCCTCCCTTCCTCCTCTCCTCGCTCCTCCTCCTCCTCCATCTCCGCTCCCTCCTCCTCCCTGCCTCACTCTCCTCCCTCCACTCCTCGCACCTTCAAACACTTTTATTTCCTTCCTCCCCATGAAGAGGTCAAAAACGTTTGGTTTCCTTCTGGGTGGTTCCCGTTCCCCCTTCCCCTTTGGTTGGTTCCCCCCCTCTGATCTCTCTCACCCTGATCTCTCTCGTCTCTCCCACTGCTCTTCCTCTCTTTTCCCCTCTGCTCTGCTCTCCCCTTTGCTCTTCATCTACTCCATTCCCATCTTGCTCTCCCTCTGCTCTCCCTCTGGTCTCCCCATCGTTGCTATCTTTGTACTGCTCTGCTCTCTCATTGTCACCTCTTCTGCCTCTCCTCGCCTGCTCTCGGATCCCCTCTCTATTCCCGTTCCCCCTTCCCTCTGGCGTCTGCTCTCGTCGATCTTCCCGAGTTGCCTCGCTCTTTCCCTCTCACTCTGCTCTACCATGGAGGTTCCCTCCTGCTCTCTCTCCCTCTTCTCACTCTCCTTCCTCTTCCCTCCTGTTCTGCCCTCTCCATCTCCGTTCCCCGTCTCCCGTCCCTCTTATCCTGTGGTTCCCTCTGTGCTCTCTCGCGT
>JAPQNM010000029.1:1488682-1491800 GCA_029783475.1 Metacarcinus magister | reverse complement strand
GGAGAGCAGAGAGAAAGAGAAGTATGAGAGGAGAAGATAGGGTAATAATATAAAATATATATTAAAAGAGAATGAGACCGTTAGAAGTAATTATAATTAGTAGGAGAGAGATGAGGAGAGAGGAAGGAGGAAGCGGAGAAGAGAGAGTATAAAATAGAGGGAGGAGACGAGAAAGTATATATATATAAAATAAACATTGTATATATGTCTTTTTCAAACCCAAGGAGAATTTATACCCACTTTTCGGACGTTTCTCAATTAGCCAATGCAGCAGTGAGTGAGGAGGCAGGAGGAGGAGAAGAAGAAGAAGAAGAAGAGGACGGGAAGAAGGATGAAAAGGAATGTGGAGGAGTTAGGAGGAGGAGGAGGAGGAGGTAGATACAAGACAAGAAAAAGGTTGAAAAATGAAGGACACCAAAATGGAATGAAAAATGAAAACAGGAAAAGTGAAAAGGAAGAAAGAAAGAATGAATATGACGAAGAGAATGAGGAGGAGGAGCGTAGCGTAGGAGGAGGAGGGAGGAGATATGATGAGAATGTAAAAACCTAAGGACTAAGTAACCGAAAAGGAGGAGGATAAGGAGGAGGAGAGGGAACGATGTGGAAAAAAAAAAAAAAAAAAAAAAAAAAAAAAAAAAAAAAATGTGAGGAGGACGGGAGAAGGAAGGGAGACGATGAAAAAAGAAGACGATATATATTCGATGTGAAAAATGAAAAAAGAAAAAAAAAAAAAAATTGAAAAAAAAAAAAGAAAAAAGGAAGTGGGAGGACGAGGACAGAGACAGGAGGACGAAGGAAGGGAGGGTGAAGAGGGGGGAGACGCCGATTTTGTTTAATGGAAAAAATGAAAAAAAAAAATTATTTTGAAAAAAACAATTGGAAATGACAAAAAAAAAAAAAAAAAAAAATATATGAGAGGAGGCGGGGAGGAGGAAGGGACGCGGATGACGACGATGTGAATCGATTTGGAAAAAAAACTGACGATGAAAAAATTTGGACAAATGTTGGAGACGATTGAAAAAAAAAAGTTGTTTTGCAGGGGAAGATTGAAGATGACAAGAGGGAGACGGAGAGAAGGAGAGAGAATGAGGAGGCAGGGGGAAAGGGATGGACGATGTGCGAGAGAGGGGAGAGGTGAGAGGAGGAGGAAAATCGATGAGAGAGGAGGAGGAAGAGAGGTGAGGAGAGAGACGAGAGGAGGAGGAAGAGGAAGAGAAGGGAGGGAAGAAGAAGAGAGGGAAGTGACAAGAGAGGAAGAGCTGAGAGGAGGAGAGAGACAGGGGAGAGAAGGAGGAGGGAGGAGAGAAAGGAAGAGAGGAGGAGGAAAAAAAGGGGATGAGAGGAGGGAGGAAGGAGAGAGAAGGAGGAGGAGGAGAGAGTAGGAGGAGGATGGAGGAGGAAAGTGAGGAGAGGAGGAGGAAGAGTGGATAGCAGTGAGGGAAAAGGAAGAGGAGGAGGGAGGAGGAGTAGTAAGTAATGAGGAGTAGAGTAGTAGTAGAGAGGGAGGAGAAGGAGAAGGAGGCAGGATAGTAGTAGTAGAGTAGTAAAGTAAAGTGTGAGTAATAGTTAAAGTAGTATTAATAGGATAAGTAATGAACACAAGAAGAAATAAGGAGGAGGAAGAGGAGGAGGAGGAGTCAGTACACGGTAGAAGAAGTCAGAGTAAGTAGTAAAGTAAATTAGGAGTAAAGGAGTAGGGAGTAGTAGTAATGAGAGGAGGACGGAAGGAGTTAATAGTAGTAAGAAGTAAGTAATAGTAGGTAGGGAGTAGTAAAGTAAGTGGAGTAAAGTAGTAAAGGTAGTTAAACACGAGGGAGAGGAGGAAGAGGAGGGAGGAGGAAGGAGGAAGGAGGAGGAGGTAGGTAGAGTAATGAGAGGAGTAAGAAGAACGGAGGGAGGAAATAAAAAGAAAAGAAAGGAGGATGGGGAAGAGGAGGAGGGAGGAGAAGAGAGACGGAGGAGACGGAGTGGAGAAGAGGAGGAGGAGGAGTAAGTAAATGCGTAGTAATGGAACCACAAGAAAGAAGAAAAATAAGGAGGACGAGGAAGAAAGAGAGTTTTTAAGAGGAAAGGGAAGAGGAAAACAAAGAGGAAGAGCTGAAAGAGCGAAGCGGCCGTGTTAGTATGCGTTGAAATTTGAGCTTTCTGATTGTTAAAAAAAAGACAGATTCTCTCTTCTCTCTCTCCTCTTCTTCTTCTCTTCTCTCTCTCTATCTCTCTCTCTCTTCTATCCTTCCCTCTTCTCTTTCTCTCTCTCTCTCCACATATATACGGCACAACACACACCAACGTCACCATGAACGGGTAAAACAGTAGTAGTGTGAATAAAACTAATAAAATTAGATGTGAAATATAAATTATAATTAACGTTTTAACAATGGAGGAGGAAAGGTAAGAGGAAGGAGGAGGAGGAGGAGGAGGAGGAAGAAGAGAGGAGAGGAAGAGAAGTGGAGGAGGAGGAGGAGGAAAGGAGGGGGAGGAGGGAGAGGAAGAAGAGGAGGAGAGGGTATAGGAGGAGGAGGAGGTAAGAAGGAGGAGGAAAGAAAAGAAAGCAGGAAGAAAAGACGAGGGAGGCGGAAGGGAGGAGGAGGCACGAGGGATGGATGAGGAGGCAGATCAGGATTCAGGAGGAAAGGAAGAGGAGGAAAAAGAAAGAAAGGAGGAACAGGGAAGAAGAGAGGAGAGAGAGGAGGAGAAGAAGAAGAGGAGGGAGAGGAGGAGGCAAGATTAGTGAGGAAGCGAGGCAGAGGAGAGAAGGAGAGGAATGGAGGAAGAAGAGGAGGACGAAGGAGGCAGATGGCAGAGATGGCAGATAGCAGATAGCGGTCTTAGGAGAAGGTTATTGGGATAATAAAGAAGAAGAAGGAGGAAGAAGGGAAAAAAGGGGAGGAAAAGAAAGAAAAGGGAAAGAAGGGAAGAAGGGAGAGTTAGAGAAGGAGGAAGAAGAGAAGGGGAGGGAAGGGGGGGGGAGGGGGAAGGGGGGAGAAGGAAGGGTTGACACAAACTTTTGATGTTTCTTTGATAACCCGAATCCAAGTCTCTTTTTTTTTTTCTTTCTCTTTTTTTCTTTCTTTTTTTTTTTCTTTCCCACATTAGGATCGTTTTTTTGAGGGTGAGG
>JAPQNM010000029.1:1481182-1483682 GCA_029783475.1 Metacarcinus magister | reverse complement strand
AGAGAGAGAGAGAGAGAGAGAGGCATGGTAATGGTGATAGTAATGGCAATAAAAATCATAATAATAATAGTAATAACAGTACCAATTATACTTACAACAGGAGTACGATTATTATCATTATCATTATCATCATTTTCCTTCTCTTTCTCCTCCTCTTTCTCCTCCTTTTTCTCCTCCTTCTCCTTCTTCTCCTCCTCCTCCTTCTTCTTCTTCTTCATCTTCTTACCTTCAAAAGTTCACCCAATCTGTCTTTTCTGTTCCTCCTAACTTGTCGCTTCCTATAACCTGCCCTGCCTGCTTGCTTGCTTTGCCTTGCCTTGCCTTGCCTTGCCTTGCCTTGCCTTGCCTTGCCTTGCCTTGCCTTGCCTTGCCTTGCCTTGCCTTGCCTTGCCTTGCCTTGCCTTGCCTGCCCTAATCTGCCTTGCCTTGCCCTGCCTTGCCCTGCCTTGCCTTGCCTTGCCTTGCCTTGCCTTGCCTTGCCCTGCCCTAATCTGCCTTGCCTTGCCCTGCCTTGCCCTGCCTTGCCTTGCCTTGCCTTGCCTTGCCTTGCCTTGCCTTGCCTTGCCTTGCCTTGCCTTGCCCTGCCCTGCCCTGCCCTGCCTTGCCCTGCCTTGCCCTGCCTTGCCCTGCCTTGCCTTGCCTTGCCTTGCTTTTCCCTACCTTGCCTTGCCTTGCCTTGCCTTTGCCTTGCCTTGCCTTGCCTTGCCTGCTTGCCTTGCCTTGCCTTGCCTTGCCTTGCCTTGCCTGCCTGCTTGCCTTGCCAGCCTGCTTGCCTTGCCTGCCTGCTTGCCTTGCCTTGCCTTGCCTTGCCTTGCCTTGTCTTGCCTTGCCTTGCCTTGCCTTGCCTTGTCTTGCCTTGCTTGCCTTGCCTTGCCTTGCCTTGCCTTGCCTTGCCTTGCCTTGCCTTGTCTTGCCTTGCCTTGCCTTGCCTTGCCTTGCCTTGCCTTGCCTTGTCTTGTCTTGCCTTGCCTTGCCTTGCCTTGCCTTGCCTTGCCTTGCCTTGCTTTGCTTTGCTTTGCCTGCCTGCCTGCCTGCTTGCCTTGCCTTGCCTTGCCTTGCCTTGCCTTGCCTGCGTGCTTGCCTTGCCAGCCTGCTTGCCTTGCCTGCCTGCTTGCCTTGCCTTGCCTTGCCTTGCCTTGCCTTGCCTTGCCTTGCCTTGCCTTGCCTGCTGCTATGTAGGTCGCTGTAGGATGGTAAGCAGGACGAGGACTTCTGCTTCACCCTAGAAAAGACTTGTCATAACATAAGGAGCAAAGGATTTTCTAAACCCTGTGACGTGTGAGTGAAAGGAAGAGTGAGTGAGTGAAGGAGTGAAGGAGTGCAAGAAAGAATGAGTGAGTGTGAAAGAGTGTGAACAATGGAAGGAAAGAGTGAAAGAAAGAGGGAAGGAATGAGTGGGTGAAAGAAAGAGGAAAAGAGTGAAAGAAATTGTGTTATTAAGCTCTTATCAGGCTGTGTATTATTATCATTATCTTTCTCTTTCTCTCTCTTGTTCTCTTTTTCTCTCTCTTCAAAAAATTATTATATGTTCAGGTCATTCACTATGTGTGTGTGTGTGTGTGTGGTGTGTGTGTGTGTGTGTGTGTGTGTGTGTGTGTGTGTGTGTGTGTGACTCATGGCTGGAACCGGTTTGACGTTCATTTTTATAGAGTTCAGCTTTTCCCTTGTGTCTTAAGGGGGGGGGAGGGGGCAGGGGGGAAAGAGGGGCAGGGGAGCAAGGGGGGGCTGGGGGGTCATACATTGTAGAGCAAATCAACTGTTTCTCTCTCTCTCTCATACCCAGAGAGAGAGAGAGAGAGAGAGAGAGATGACTTGGAAACATTGTATATGAATATTATCTGATGTGAATCCAGTTTTGTATTGCAATTCAATATTCTTCTTGGACAACTTAACATCAATAGGATACAAGATTATTATTTTTTTTCCCTTCGCACTTTGTATACGAATTCACAACATCAAAGAGAGAGGAAGGGAGAAGATTGATGAGGGAAACTGTGCTGGAAATAATAATAATGATAATAATAGGAGGAAGAAGAAGAAGAGTAATGATAATAATAGTAATGTGTTTATTATTATTATTGTTGTTGTTATTTACTTGTCTATTTACTGTTTTGATTCAGTAATAATAATAATAGTAATAGTAATAGTAGAAATATTATAGTTTTCTTATTATTATCATCATCATCATCATCATCATCATCACCACAAACACCCAACACAGCCTTGTATCCAAACACCAAGTACACGTTCACAACACGTAACCACATCCTCGTTTACCCTAACATGGCTAAAGGTCGCTAATAATCATTTTTTCCTCCCCTTCTTCCTCTGTCTGTTACGTCTCAACCAATATCGTCACTTTGCGCAAGGTAGCGAGAAGAGCGCTGGTTCTTAAACAGCCCTGCGCACTTTTAAGATCTCTCTCTTTCTCTTTTATCTCTCTCTCTCTCTCTCTCTCTCTCTCTCTCTCTCTCTCTCTCTCTCTCTCTCTCTCTCTCTC
>JAPQNM010000029.1:1448682-1476182 GCA_029783475.1 Metacarcinus magister | reverse complement strand
CCTTCCATTCGTCTTCTTTTTCCTTGATCATGCGTTTGGATTGTGTATTTTCCTTTCAATTTTTATCTAAACCAACATTGTCCTCGTCCCTCATTTGTCTATTGCAGTTTTAGTCTCGAAATCTATAAATTATTAGGTAAATTCACACCTGTATGTTTATAATTTCACTTTATTATGGTTTATATACATTGATTTAGTTTTTGTCAGTTTTTCCTCCTTCGTTTTTTTATATTTTAGGTTTGAATTCCATAAAAAAACATATTGATACGTTTTTCTTCAGGTGTTTTCATTCTTTTCTTATAATTTTTGGTTTGAATTCCATAACAAACCGGTAAATTATCACTTGTATATTATTCTATTTTCTATTTTATTTATTTATTTATTTATTTATTATTTATCCTGATAGATATACATTTTTCCTCAAGTTTTTCCATTCGTTTCTTACAATTTTTGGTTCATATCTTATATATAAAAAGAAAAAGGACAGGCAAATGTTCACCTGTACCGTTAACTTTTATTATTATTATACTTATACACAATCCAACACCTTCTTGGTTCAACTTTATCCTTCTATGTTTGAGGTTAAATCTTGTTCATGTATATAATTTAGTGACATTTTCTTTTATACTTTCATTTTGTGTATCTTATAAATTGTTTTGTTTATGTTTGTATATATTTTTTACTCTATTATTATTATTTGCTTTTGCTTCTAACCTTACACTTCTTATTTATTTTTATTTGCACTAACTTTAATATCTAACTCCAGGCGTTTATACATACACATATATATAACACTCACTATTTCCTTATACTTTATACTAACAAGTCATTTATACTTACGGAAATATAAAGTTCAAGTGAGTAAGAGGAGTGGATGTATAGACGCCAGACTCCACCACCACCACTACAGGAAAACAAATGACGTGCGATCCAACACTCCTTATCAGGGTGTTTACGTGTCTTTTTTAAGGGAGGTGTAGGCGCCATAGTGTCATGACGCGCATTTATGTAATAGCCAATTCTCTCTCTCTCTCTCTCTCTCTCTCTCTCTCTCTCTCTCTCTCTCTCTCTCTCTCTCTCTCTCTCTCTCTCTCTCTCTCTCTCATTCGTATCATCTCTCACCTCTTCCTGCCCTTGAATTCCCCTCTCTCTCTCTCTCCTCCCCGGCCTTTCCCCTCACCCCAACACCTCTGTAAACATTTCCTCCTCCTCCTCCTCCTCCTCCTCCTCCTCCTCCTCCTTCATGTTTTATCTCCCTCCTCCTTCTCCTCCTCTTCATACCTCCTTTCGCTACAATTTTTTTTTCCATTTTGTCTTTTTTTTAGATTCTCACCCTTCATAATTTTAATCTATCTTTAATCTGTGTGAAGGAAGCAAACGAGAGAGAGAGAGAGAGAGTGAGAGACATACATACTCTCTCTCTCTCTCTCTCTCTCTCTCTCTCTCTCTCTCTCTCTCTCTCTCTCTCTCTCTCTCTCTCTCTCTCTCTCTCTCTCTCTCTCGTCGTGACCTTGGAGACAGAGAGAGTATTCAATTTGACTTGATTTTTCTATCGTCCGTGATTCGTTGATGTTGATGTTGATGTTGATGTCGTGTGTGTGTTGTTGTTTGAGGCGCGAGGTGTCATTTGCACTCCATTGGTTGATGTATGAGAGAGAGAGAGAACGAGAGAGAGAGAGAGAGAGAGAGAGAGAGAGAGAGAGAGAGAGAGATGCTGTGAAGTCTCCTAAAACCACTTGTCTATTTCCGATTTAGTTTGGCCCCAATGACGTCTTCTCTCCATTTTTTCCCATCTTC
Source organism: Metacarcinus magister (assembly GCA_029783475.1). Classification (NCBI taxonomy): domain Eukaryota; kingdom Metazoa; phylum Arthropoda; class Malacostraca; order Decapoda; family Cancridae; genus Metacarcinus; species Metacarcinus magister. The sequence continues at coordinate 1,474,385 of JAPQNM010000029.1, read as the reverse complement.
CCTCCTTCCCTCCTTCCCTCCTTCCCTCTCTTCCTCCCTTTCCCCTCTTCCTCCTCCCTCCCACGCCCTCTTCCGGCCAGCCCGTGCTTATGATATGGCTAAATTTAGAAATTACTCCTCTTCTTTTTTTGACTTACCTTGCGTTTCAATGGATTTTATTGACGTAAGATAGTTCTGTTTCTGTCTTGAAGGTAAGGAAGGGTGGGTGGGTGGGCGTGGGCGGATGTGATAAGTGCAGGGAGGGTGGGAGGGAAGGGAGGAGGGAGGGAGGGAGGGGAGGGAAGGAAAGGAAGGAAGGGAGGGAAGGAAAGGAGGGAACAGAGGAAGGAAAAAGAGTGGTTTAAAAGACGTGAAAGAATGTTAAGAATCCATTGTTAGAGAAAATTTTTAGCGTGAATGAAAGAATTTGGAAGATGAAAACTGTGAATAAATAAATAAATGAATAAATAAACTGAATAAATAAACTGAATAATGAACTGATATGCTTCAAATTGGGGGGAAAAAATATATTAAATCAATCTATTCAACCTCACTCCATGCTATAAGGGTGATAACACATAGATATAAGAGGAAATAATCACACTAATACCATAATTATACCAGCACAGAGTCGAAGCTTCAATGTCTCGCTTCGAACTGTTTCATTGTGTGTGTGTAAGTACCTAATTCTCTCTCTCTCTCTCTCTCTCTCTCTCTCTCTCTCTCTCTCTCTCTCTCTCTCTCTCTCTCTCTCTCTCTCTCTCTCTCTCTCTCTCTCTCTCTCATATTGGTTGAGATTCTTCCTGGTTTTCACTTTAATTCAATTCTCTCAATGTGTTTACTTTGTTATGCTTTCTCAGAGTTGTCCTTGTCTGTTTGTTTGTTTACCTCCTTCTTCCTCTTATTGGTGTGTGTGTGTGTGTGTGTGTGTGTGTGTGTGTGTGTGTGGTGAATTGGATGGTAATGAGATGTGATTCTCTCTCTCTCTCTCTCTCTCTCTCTCTCTCTCTCTCTCTCTCTCTCTCTCTCTCTCTCTCTCTCTCTTTCTCCCCTGCTGCCCTTCAGAACGTGTCACCTCCCAAACTTAACCTATTGTGTGAAAAGTAATATTTATGCATAACATTTATACTGTAATCTTCCTTCGCTTGTCCGCGCACAAGATTTATTACACTTCCTTGTTCAGCTTTTTGGTAAATTTTCTCCTCTTGGCTTTTTTGGATGTGTGATTTTTTATTTTATTTTTTATTTTTTAGTTTTTTCTTATAAATACGGTTTTTTTTCGTTTTTTTTCGTTTTTTTATTTTTATTATTTATTTTATTTTTTTGGGTAATGTTGTATCTTGTGTTGTATTTATTTGTTTGTTGTATTTCTTTTGTAGTTTGTAATGTATGATTTGTTTCTTCATTTTTCTTATATATATTCATCTTTTTATCTACTTATATATTTGTTCTTTTTTCTCTGTTTTAATTTTTTTTTTTTTCGTTATTCCCTTAGTTATTTATCCAATTATCTCCTTATTTATTTCTTTTTTTTTTTATTTAAGTCTTGTGCAAGGTGTATTTTTCTTTCTTTCTTTCTTTCTTTCTTTCTTTCTTTCTTTCTTATTGCTTTTTGAAGTGAATGATTTTTATCCAATTCATTCATAGTGAGAGAGAGAGAGAGAGAGAGAGAGAGAGAGAGAGAGAGAGAGAGAGAGAGAGAGAGAGAGAGAGAGAGAGAGAGAGAGCTACTGTTTTGATTCAAGTGACGTCACATCCAATTGCGTTGTGTTGATGGCGTCCATGTGTTTCTCTCTCTCTCTCTCTCTCTCTCTCTCTCTCTCTCTCTCTCTCTCTCTCTCTCTCTCTCTCTCTCTCTCTCTCTCTCTTTCTCACGTTCTCTTTCTTTCAGTCTACTTTTGCGCAATTTTCTTGATTATTTCAGCTGTCGAGAGAGAGAGAGAGAGAGAGAGAGAGAGAGAGAGAGAGAGAGAGAGAAAAGCAACATGGAGAGTCGAGTTACATCAAATTTGTTCTCATTGTTCATATGTCCTTTTCAGTTTGTCTCTCTCTCTCTCTCTCTCTCTCTCTCTCTCTCTCTCTCTCTCTCTCTCTCTCTCTCTCTCTCTCTCTCTCTCTCTCTCTCACACCTATGACCTCACTTCTTGACCTCTTTGACCTTTTGACTGTCGCCTTGACTGTCTTTTGTTTATGGTCGTAGGTGAAGCGGTTCCTCTCTCTATACCTGTGTTTATATTTTGTATTTTCCATATTTTGTGGAATTTATGTTTCTTTTATCTTCTTATTTAACGATTTATTGCCATCGATAAAGGACAGGATTTCAAGTTGTGTAGTATTTCTTCTTTTTCTATTTTCTTTTTTTTTCTATTTTTATTTTTTTTTCTACTTCTATTATGAAATATTTGAGAAATTTATTGCATTTTCCTTCCTTTTCATAGATTTGGAAAGTATATTGTGCAAATTTTATATCATATCGAATCTATTTATATAATTTCCTCAGATAGAGTTGTATCGTATTATTTCCATTGTTTTTTTTTCTGCTGCTAATATGTCCTTAATAAATACTTCAATTATCGTATAGCAATAAGTGAAAGAAGAGTCAATATTCTCACGTGGCAAGAAGAGAAAAAAAAAAACAATAAGTGGTATGATCCTTTCCTTCCTATCTCTTGGCCTCACTTGCACTCCTTGATCCTATGTAAAAGAGAGTTGGATCCTATGCCGCTCAAATTGGCTTTCTGTTTGCATCTGTGGGAGAGAGGAGGAGTATTAACTTTGAATATGACTAACTGACTCTCTCTCTCTCTCTCTCTCTCTCTCTCTCTCTCTCTCTCTCTCTCTCTCTCTCTCTCTCTCTCTCTCTCTCTCTCAAAATACGTTTCAAACACTTAATTATATCATTCAAATCACACACACACACACACACACACACACACACACACACACACACACACACACACACACACACACAGGAAACAAAACAAGATAGCAATAAAAAAAAAAAAAAAAACTTAACAATAATAACAATAATTAACTGAATATATATTTTTCAACAATCAACAAAACAAAAAACAAAAAAAAACTCGAAAAAAACATCAAAATCAAACAGTAACTCAAAAAAATAAGTTCACACACTGTTACCAATACCCAAGCGGAGTGACATCCCTTGGGGCGTGTTGTCAGCGTGGGTCTGGCGCCAGTAGGGTTGGCGCCGGGCTTGGGAAAGGTGAAAGTGGTACCAAGAGACAAGCCGGGCGTGGGTGAGATGTTGGGGGGCGCAGGGGCAGGGCGTGGGCGGGGGTAAGGGGGTAGGATTAGAGGGGTGGACCTTGAGAGCAGTGGAGGGTGACAGATAGGAAGGAGTGAAGGAGTTTTGGGTGTCAGGGTGAGGGAGGAAGGAATGTGTGGCATCAATTCTGCATCACGTTCTCCCTCACTCACTCTTTTTCCTTCCTTCCTTCCTTCCTTCCATCCTGCCTTCCTTCCTTCCTTCCATCCTTCCTTCCTTCCTTCCTTCCTTCCTTCCTTCACGTGACTTATGCCTGATTTCTGAATGATACTTTCCTTTTTCTCGTCACCATTCTCCTCCTCCTCCTCCTCCTCCTCCTCCTCCTCCTCCTCCTCCTCCTCCTCCTCCTCCTCCTCCTCCTCCTCCTCCTCCTCCTCGGTGACTGTATCCTAAATGTGCAGCCATCCGTGCCCGCGGGGAAGGGGGGGAAGGGAGGAAGGAGAGGGAGATTGGCACCTCCTCCTCCTCCTCCTCCTCCTCCTCCTCCTCCTCCTCCTACCTGTCCTCATCACCCTTGTACAACATTTATTTTCCCTATTCACTGCCACGCCCACAGCCACGCCCACTACCACCACCACCACCACCATTGATATTAATACAAACTTATTATTATTATTATTATTATTATTCGTCTTCATCTTTATCTTTCCCTTTGACTAAATTCCTTTCTCATTCGCTTCCATTTCTTTCGCATTTTCTTTTCTTTCTTTCTCTTCCATCGTTCATTCACTCACTCACTCACTCACTCACTCACTCACTCACTCACTCACTCACTCACTCACTCACTCACTCACTCACTCACTCACTCACTTTACTCCTTCTTTCGTCACTTCCTTCACTCACTCACACACACTCACGCACTTCCTTCACTCACTCACACACACTCACGCACTTCCTTCACTCACTCACTCACTCACTCACTCACTCACTCACTCACTCACAACTCGTAGACAGGAAGGGGTCAGGGGAACAGTGAGGTCGCAAAGATTACATCACATTCCTTCTCTCTCTCTCTCTCTCTCTCTCTCTCTCTCTCTCTCTCTCTCTCTCTCTCTCTCTCTCTCTCTCTCTCTCTCTCTCTCTCTCTCTCTCTCTCTCTCTGAATCCTCGAAATAGTGAAAAAGCAAAATGTAGAGGAAAAAATACATGAGACAACCATTATTATTATTATTATTATTATTATTATTATTATTATTATTATTATTATTATTATTACCTTCATATACGTACAGTTGTCCAGTTGATAGGTGAAGGACTTTAACCTAACCCTCCCCCTCCCCTCCCCCCTCCCCTCCCCTCCCCTTCTCCTCCTTGGTGCTATATCCTGTGTAGGACCTGGAAGGAAGTAAGAAGGTGTATGTAGTAGGATCCAGGGTGGTGGTGGTGGTGGTGGTGAAGTAGGTCAGTAAGATGGTGTAGGACAAGGAAGTGTAGGATAGCGTAGGACTCCTTTTTTTCTCTCTCCCCTCTCTCTCTCTCTCTCTCTATCTCTATCTATCTATCTATCTTTCTGTGATTGTAGTGGTGGTGGTGGTGGTGGTTAGGAAGAGATGATGGTAGGGAATAGAAGGAAAGGAAGAAGAAGAAGAAGAGGAGAAGAAGGAGGAGGAAGAGGAAGAGGAGGAGATGGAGGAACAAGAGTAAGAAGGAGGAGAAGAGGTGGTGGTGGAGATGGAGGAACAAGAAAAAGGAGAAGGAGGAGGAGGAGGAACAGGAACAAGAACAAGGAGGAGGAGGAGGAGGAGGTGGAGATGGAACAAGAAGGAGGAGGAGAAGGAGGGAAACTAAGCTAATGATGATGATGATGATAGTGGTGGTGATGGCATTGATGGTGGTGAGGGAGGGTGAAAGAGGGGGGTAGGGTGAAGGGGGGTTATGGCATGGCGCCAGGTGAGTGACTAGTGACCACTGAACCGTTGACGCCCGTGACCTCTGACCCCCACGCCAACATTGTGTGTGTGACCCCCCCTTACAACCTCCACCACCACCACCACCACCTCGTCAGGACACTCACCCTCCTCTCTTTCTCTCACTCTTCACACACACACACACACACACACGCACACACGCACACGCACACTCACACTTACACACACACTTAATCGTCACCTTTTTTTCCCCTTTTAAATCAAAACACAAGCATCCACAAGTGTTTTTTTTATGTTTTTTTTATGTTTGCTTAGTTTGAGTTGGTTTGTACGAGTGTTATCTTATCAAGAGAGAGAGAGAGAGAGAGAGAGAGAGAGAGAGAGAGAGAGAGAGAGAGAGAGAGAGAGAGAGAGAGAGAGAGAGGCAGTGACCTTAATGAGTCATGTTCAAAACACGAGTGAATCCATAGTGTCTTAGTTTTTCTCTAAGTGTGTGTGCCCAGCCTTTGTAAAATTTGTGTCAAAGCTTCGACTTGACTCGTTCTTGTAATCCACTCACTCAAGGTTCTTCACACAATTTATTCAACACTTCTCAAAACGAAAGAACATCAATCAATTTCTTTCTCTCATTTCCCTCACTGCGTTGTATTCCTATTTAAATATACAAGTTCTGAGATACTGATTTTCCTGATAACATTTCATATTCTCTCAAGAGTTTACATTTTCCGAACGTTGAGGGAAAAGAAAACCAAGAAATAATAATCATTTGCGTTAGGTTGGGTTGAGCTGGCGTGCCTTGTGACCTCTGTCTTTCTCCCGGCTTCCCACTGCAGGAGAAATAATGAGCCTCAAGGAAAATGCTTTCAAATAACCTGCATTCCTTATCCCACGCTCGATTTCTCCTCTTCTCTTTACCCACTGTCAGCACCTCTACCCACTGTCAGCAGCACCACACCGTTGTCTTATTATTATATAGAAGCTGCATGTAACTTATTAAACCAGCTCATTTTGTTTAATACTATAATTATGCAGAGGTAAAATGCAGAGCTGATAAGTATACAAGAATTCACAAGAGTTGAAGGTTATCTCACAACTCTTTTATTCTGATACCGATCACATGTTTTCATCAGACGAAGAAGATGAATATTGTGTTTGAATACGTGTTTGAGTTGGGTTTGGGGGAATATATTATGGGTGTTAAATTATTGATGAGGGAGAGAGAGGTCAGTGGTTCTTAGCTATAGGCAATTTAAGATCACGGAGTATGTAGATTTGAATGATGATGATGATGATGATGATGCTTCAAGTGGGAGCCTTTCTTCTAATATTCTATGCATTAACTATGAAATATAACCACTTAACAAGCAGTTTCATGACTAATAGTTAAATTTCTGAGCATTCCACGCTCTTCATCTATTTATTATCATACATGTATTAACAAATTGTGTATAAAGTTTATAATTACGAAACCAATGAGCGACTGGAGTTTTATAAATGGATATGAAACTAGAGTATATTACCGTAAACCATTTTTTTTTTTGACAACTTCTAAGGCTATAGATGCCATGTAGAGAAAGTTAACCAGATGAATAATATAGAAAAAAAAATACCAGAAGCTGAATAATGAAGAAATTAGTGTAAAGAAAGTTAACCCGATGAACTATATAGAAGAAGAAAAAAATACCAGAAACTGAATAATGAAGAAATGAGTGTAGCTTCCAGCCTCAAGATAAGAGAAAATATATTAGTGAACCATAAAATACTTAGCGCCACGTTTTCCTTGCCTTTCTTAACACCTGAAGCCAAAAAGAGTGTTTAAGGAGGAAATAAAGTGTCAAATAATTAATAGAAACCCAAATAGTAATGATAATACAAAAATAAAAATACCTTTCAACCTAATCTGCTAAAAATAAAATACATGAGACTACCATAAAAGAGGAAAAAAAGTCTCACCCCGTTTTCTTTACCTCTATTGACAGCTGACAGGAGGAAGGAAGGAAGGTGGTGCATTTTCCTTCATTTTCCCATCATCGCCGCCTTCAGGAGCCAGGAACCAACACCATTACCTGTCCAAGCCTGTCTCCTCACCTTCAGCCTCAATGCATCAAGGTGAGAGTTGTTAAAATGTATTAAATCATATAAAAAATGGTGTTTAATGGAGTCATGTCCTGCAATTAATTTTTCTTAAGTTTTTTGTTCGTCTTGCTTCTTATTATTTCTTTCAGGCTCTATTTTGGGTATACGTTAAGTCATAATAATATAAGGAAGCTACACAAGGCCCGGGGGTGTGCACGTAGTAGTTCCTGTTACTCCAATACCTACTCCCTTAGGTAAAAAAAATGGCGTCTGCACCTCGTCCAACTCCCTACTTTTGGTCATAGAGAACATTTGATATCTTCTAAATCAACCTAACCTAACCTAACCTAAATTAACCAAACCTTAACCTACATTGACAAATAACAGAACCAATTGTTCGAACTCTACTTTGGATGATACTGGGCATATTCCTCCTACTCCTCCACCCTCTGACTACTTCATCCCTAAAATTAAAATTCTTTATTACGACGTTTTCCAGGCCCTCTCTGGCCTTGATTCTCAGAAGGCTTACGGTCCGGATGGAGTCCCTCCTGTTGTTCTCAAAAACTGTGCTTCCGAACTCGCTCACTGCCTGGTCAAACTCTTTCGTCTGTGTCTCTCTACTTCTACCTATCCTTCTTGCTGGAAGTTTGCTCACATTCAACCTGTCCCTAAAAAGGGTGACCGCTCCAATCCTTCTAACTACCGCCCTATAGCTTTGATTTCCTGCCTTTCTAAAGCCTTTGAATCTGTCCTTAACAAGAAGATAATGAGGCATCTATCAGCTCACAACCTTCTCTCTGATTGCCAGTATGGTTTCCGTAAAGGCCGATCTACTGGTGATCTTCTTGCTTTCCTAACTGAATCTTGGTCATCCTCTTTTAGGGACTTCGGTGAAACCTTTGCTGTCGGCCTTGACATATCGAAAGCCTTCGATAGAGTCCGGCATAAATCTTTAATTTCTAAACTACCCTCCTACGGATTCTATCCTTCTCTCTGTACCTTCATCTCTAGTTTCCTTTCCGACCGGTCTATTGCTGCTGTAGTGGACGGTCATTGTTCTTCTCCTAAAACTATCAACAGTGGTGTTCCTCAGGGTTCTGTCCTATCACCCACTCTCTTTCTATTATTCATCAATGATCTCCTAAATCTGACTCAATGCCCTATCCACTCCTATGCTGATGACACCACCTTGCATTTTTCAACGTCGTACAACAGACGCCCAACCCAACAAGAATTAAATGACTCAAGGCGAGATGCTATAGGATGCTTAACTTCTGATCTTTCACTTGTTTCTGATTGGGGCAGAGCAAACCTAGTTTTGTTCAATGCCTCAAAAACTCAATTTCTACAATTATCTACTCGACATAACCTTCCAGATAACTATCCCCTCTTCTTCAATGACACTCAACTTCCCCTCTCCACCACATTAAACACACTCGGTCTATCCTTTGCTAAAAATCTAAACTGGCAATTTCATATCTCTACTCTTGCTAAATCAGCTTCCAAGAAGTTAGGTGTCCTATGGCGTCTGCGTCCATTTTTCTCTCCCTCTCAGCTGCTTGCTCTGTACAGGGGCCTTATCCGCCCATGTATGGAGTATGGCTCACATGTCTGGGGGGGCTCAACTCACACAGCTCTTTTAAACAGGGTGGAGTCTAAAGCTCTTCGTCTCATCAACTCTCCTCCTCTAACTGACTTTCTTGATTCTTTAAGTCACCGCCGCAATGTTGCATCTTTATCTATCTTTTACCGCTATTTTCATGCTGACTGCTCTTCTGAACTTGCTAACTGCATGCCTCCCCCCCTCCCGCGGCCTCGCTGCACAAGACTTTCTACTTCTTCTCATCCTTATTCTGTCCATCTTCCTAATGCAAGAGTTAACCAGTATCTTCACTCTTTCATCTCTTACACTGGTAAACTCTGGAACTCTCTTCCTTTGTCTGTTTTTCCACTTGCCTATGACTTGAACTCTTTCAAGAGAGGAGTGTCAAGACACCTCTAATGTTAACTGGATCTCCACCCCTTGCTTCTATTCTCCTACTGTCCTCTTTACAGGGTCTGGCGACAAGCGGGATTTTTTTTTTTTCTTATTTCTGTTTTCCCTTTTAATATATATATAAAAAAATAAAAAAATAAATAAATAAATAAACTTTACTTTTCGAAGAGAAGTGTATATGTTTTCATTTATCCATTAAACATTTCATTGTCTTGTTGTTGGTGATGTAGATCGATTCCCAAGACTGGGTTGTGTGTCATAATATTGAATTTTATATTAATGTTTGAATGATTATATTCTTATATTCTCTTCACATATATTCTATTTTACTTTTATTGAAGTGTTGAGTTTTAGGTTATTTTTACATTGTTTGGTTGTTTGCAGGTTTTAGTACAGTGGCGGATGATACTTAGCCAAGGAAGATGCAGCTGTAATCCATCGGCCAGGCAGCTGTTGAACGCCTCGCAGGATTGTGACGAGTGGATGCAAGACTTAGTGTGCTGAGTATATTGGAAGTTTTGTGTGAATGTTAAATAGATGGTATTGAGTAGTGTGTAGTTAATGTCTGCTGGCACCTCTAGTAAGTCAAGTAACACACATTCTCTGGTACAGAAGGATATAGAAAAGATGGAAGGGGGGGCAGCTATTTCCTATATTTGATTGCTATCTCATGAACAAAAAACTAAAAGAGTATTTCAAAACCATATGTTTTTTCATTGGTAATTATATAAGGAAGCCAGACTGGACCTCCTGGCTTGTATGACTTGTGTTGGACTAATTCAGTTGGACACATTTCTTATTTTCCGAGCCATCGTGTTGGCCGAGGATCAGGAGCCGAATTGAAGGACTTTTACTGTAGTAGATGTTGATGAATAATGATTAGGTTGTGATGAAAAAAAAAATGTTGCCTAGTTTTTATAACAATTTATTCATGGCTGTTGATGTGACATTGGTGTGTTGGTAGCATTGAGGGACAAACAGTTGCATTGGTGGTGTGGTGATGTGGTGGAGGGTATGTGACGAGTAATGTGTGGAGTGTTGGTGATGCCGTCAACCTCTTTTTACCACTTCCAACCAACTAAACTTTGATCCACTTGACAGGACTGACGGCAGATGCTGGAACAGGACAAGACGACAACAGGATGAATTCACGTACACGAACAGGATTCTAGTGAACACTCGCTGGAAAAGTAACATTGAACAGAACCTTTGTTACGAGTGATCATTATGGATTCATTAGAGAAATTGTGTCAGCTGGAGGAAGAAGAGTTGGATGAGTGTATGGAAGGAGGAATGGGTGAAGAGAAATACTTTAAGGTGGTTTAGTCTTAATGAAAGGAAGAATAGTGAAGTGTTTGTGAGTGAAATTGTTGGTCTTAGGAGGAGAGGAAGGCCAGTTGTAAGATGGAAGGATAGGGTGAAGGAGTACATGCATGAAAAAGTTGCTGATAGAGAAAGAGAGATTGAACTAGCAAGGAAGGAGTGTGTGGATAGGGAGAGGTGGAGGTTCTTCTGCCTTGGTACATTTACATAGGAAACGAGGCGTCAGAAAGTATAGCTAGAACGTGTGTGTATGAAGTGAGGAATAAGGATGTGTGAAGGAGAACTGGTGTTAGGAGAGTTGGGTGGTGAAGCAGAGCATTGTGTGTTGAGGTGGTTTGGAGGTAGAGACAATGGAGTAAGACTGGTTAGTGAACACAATAATACCACCTCATGCAAGAGTGTAAGGTTGAAAGAAAGGAGATGGATGGTTGGATGGCATAAAAACAGCCTTGATTGAAAGGGAAGTCTGTTGAGTAAGGAAGGATGATTGTACATGATAGAAGTGATTGGAGAGCAGTGGTGAATGCATTAGTAAGTAAGCACCATTAAAGGCACATGGAGGTGGTGGTGGTCCACACGAATCTGTTGAGCTCAGTTAATCAAATCAGGTGGATTGGTTTATGAGGGAGAAAGTTTGCCTAATGGTAGACAAGACGACACACACACACACCAATAGGTAAAGTGTTGGCACACGCTATAGTTGTGCGTAGGTGCGGGCGTTCATCTCCCGTCACATTGGCCTTTGAGCCTGTGGTGGAAATTAATCCGTTATGCCGGGACACAGGGCCACTGTGAAATCCTACTTTCCACAGTTTACCTTCCCCAGGTTACCCTAGGTACCCATATATCTACCAACCGGTTTGGGAGGATGAACAGCTGGGTGAGCTGTGCACCGCCTGCCTTTGTCCGGGATCGAACTCGGGCCAGCGGATTCATAGTCAGATGTGCTAACCACTGAGGCGTTTACACACACTGAACACACACCAATGCATACATACAAATGCACTCCTCTTACTTGGCCCCTTATGGAGAAGAGATCTGTTTCCTTGCCACACAGTGAGGCTGGAGATCACATCTGCGACAAGGTCCAACACAAAGCTGGTTTAGCCCTGACACTTCATACCCGTAACTCTCTCCCTCCCTGCACCTGATTTGATTAACTGAACTCAACAGATTCGTGGGAGCCTCCTCCTCCTCCTCCGTGGGCCTTTAATGGTGCTTACTTACTCATACATTCACCACTGATCTCTATTCACTTCTATCATGTACAATCATCCTTCCTTACTCTTTCAATCAATGCTCTTTTTACACCATCCCATCCATCCCCTTCCTTTGAACCTTACACTCTTGCATGAGGTGGTATTATTGTGTTCAGCAGGCAGTCCTGATCCATTCTCTCTCTATGTCCAAACCACCTCAACACACAATGCTCTGATTCACCACCCAACTCTCCTAACACCAGTTCTCCTTCACACATCCTTATTCCTCACTTCATACAGACACGTTCTAGCTATACTTTCTGACGCATTGTTTCCTATGCAAATGTACCAAGGCAGAAGAACCTCCACCTCTCCCTATCCACACACTCCTTCCTTGCTAGTTCAAATCCCTCTTTCTCTTTCAGCAACTCTTTCATGCATGTACTCCTTCACCCTATCCTTCCATCTTACAACTGGCCTTCCTCTCCTCCTAGGACCCACAGTTTCACCCACAAACACTTCACTATTCTTCCTTTCAATATGACCAAACCACATTCCTCCTTCTATACACTCGTCCAACTCTTCCACCCGCTGACACAATTTTTCCTCTGAATCCACCACCAAAGCAGTCAACTGCAAACAGGAGCTCAATAGTGATAGTGTAATAATATCCAATTCCAAAGAATTTATTAGCAATAAACAAAATTACAATGGAAAGAGAAATATTGTAGTGCAGGAATGTTTAGTGTTACATAAACCCTGGAGGTCTAACATCCAAATTTGCTCATGGTTGAAAATTTTTGTAGATTTTATTTTGGACCAGCGGGTGACTTTGATGACAATAATACCATCGGACGCCGCCTGGCTACAAAAACGACTAAGTTATTCTGCAATGAATATTGCCAGCCTGGGATTACATACCTCATATGGTTTATTGCACAGTCTTGGAACCATTTTGGTTATTCTACGTTGAATTCTGTCTAATTTATTAATGTCTTTACTGTAGTAAGGTGACCAGAACTGTACACAGTACTCCAGGTGGGGACGTACAACCCTGTATAACTCGCTTGTACGTCCCCACCTGGAGTACTGTGTACAGTTCTGGTCACCTTACTACAGTAAAGACATTAATAAATTAGACAGAATTCAACGTAGAATAACCAAAATGGTTCCAAGACTGTGCAATAAACCATATGAGGTATGTAATCCCAGGCTGGCAATATTCATTGCAGAATAACTTAGTCGTTTTTGTAGCCAGGCGGCGTCCGATGGTATTATTGTCATCAAAGTCACCCGCTGGTCCACAACTACACACCACCCTCCCTACACAACACAGTAAGCCCAGAGTGAATGGTCAACACCACTTGAAAGTCTGCAACATTGCCACTCTAATGATGACAAAGTAGGTCGTTCCTCCAGGGTGTGAGGTTAAGTCCTTCCTAGTCAGCTGCAACTCCCCTTCAGAGCAATGCAGACCAGGTATTCACTGTACAGTCTGCTGCTGGTCTCTCTCAAGACAGCCGGCCGTCCCCCTATGGAAAGAGCTCAGAGCTCATACTGACCAATCTTCGGGTTGGACCGAGACCACTCACACACAACACACCGGGACAACGAGACTTACATCCCGTACCTACTCACTGCTAGGTGAACAGGGGCTACACGTGAAAGGAGACACACCCAAATAATCTCCGTCCGCCCAGGGGATCGAACCCTGGCCTTCTCGGTTGTGAGCCGAGTGCGCTAACCACTACGCTAGCGGACCGTGTGTGCGCGCGCTGCTCCTCGGCTACAAACTATTCCTTTTCCTCTACAGGGAAAGGAATAGTATCTTGGAGGTGGTGTGTTGACAGCTTGATGTAACCTCACCTCGTTCTGTAATGATTTAAATAGTTTTAGTAAGACAATAATAGACATGATGGCTAAAATTTCCAATGTAGCTGTATGGAATATTAATAAACACATACATGAAAATATGTCACAGTCTTTCTATGCCCTATACTTTTTTTTTTTACGATGAATAAATATAATCATCAAAGTTTAATAAAGTCATACAGCTAGAGAAGAGTTAGTAATACAGAATGAATTGGAAAGATACACTCACTCCTTAAGATCCAAGACAACTTACAGTAGCCTCTTCCCTCCAGTCAGTCAGTACACAGTCAACACGTAAACACCTCCAACCTCACAGTCCCAGGAGCCACCAGCATCAAGACACATCACTTCACATCCTGGAAGAGTTTGAATCTGGGTCACTTAGCCTCACCCACTCCCACGGTCGAGTATAGATACCTGGAACGGGCTGAAGGAAGAGGTAATAATGGCAATGAATGAAGGAAAAACTAGACAAATATACGGAGACAGGACCATAGAAGTGTAGCTCAGGCCCTGTATACTATAATTAGGTATATATAACTAGGTAAATACATTGACTCATAAATCTTTCCTTACTTGATTATCAGTATTTTTTTCCTTATATGTTGTCACCACTTTCAGATAATGATTACTCGGGAAAAACTACGAAATTAAACGATTAGTATTATGTGAAAAACCAGGGGAAAAAATTTATAATGAGATAAGGTTAAGATGTAAGTGTAGTTTCCTGAATGACTTAAAATAAAATGAATCCTATTTGCTTAACGCTGCCTTCCTCATCCTGTCATTTCTTCCTTTACTTTCATACTAAGGAAATACTTCAGAAAATTAAAGAAATACTAATTTTATCACATTATTTCACTCACAACAAATCAGAAAACGTAATTATATATTCTTTTTTTATCATGAAGTATTGCAAAAGTTTCTTAACACTGGAAATCACCCGGTAAATTTTAATGCATGTAAAAATATATGCAAAAAACATCATGACTCAAGCCTATCACAGGATATGACACACTGTTTGCGCAATATCAGCACAAAGGATATTATTGCTTCGGCTCGATACAAGTTCATCCTTTTGTGATTTGGTGTAAAAATATGAATCATGTTTTTCCTTAGTGTGATGCAGTGACTCATTGTAAGCGAAAATATTAGGCTAGTACGTAAAAAAAATAAATAATAAATAAATAAAAAGAGTAATACATATGATATAAATAATGAAATTGTTCTAATGGTATATACTTAACCTATTGGCTTGAATTTTATTTCTAGCCACACAAACTTAGATCAACCACTACCACACACAACCACTACCACAAAAACTTTACATTAACCACTACCACACAACCACAATCAACACACGTAACATTCCATCCCCACCTTCTATAACACACACACACACTCACGTACTCACTAATCCTCAGCCAGGCTATTCAACTGACCTGAATGGAGAGACGTGACACAAGCGACTCAGGATTCAAAGTCGACACAAATCTTCACCGCAAACCTAGAACACAAAAAGGATTCAGTCATTCATTGGTAAGCTTTTAAGACAGTGAGGAAAAGGAGGAAGAGGAAGGCGAGACGAGGCAAGGAAACTCAAGGGATGTTTAAAGATACGATGCAAAAAATGGAATAAATGAAAGGAATAAATGAAAGGAATAAAGAATGGTTGTAAAGATAATGAATTGTGATGAAAAAAAAAAAAAAACAAGAGGGAATTAGGATTATTAAGAACGAAATTTTTTAAGATATTAGAAGGGAAAGTAATTACAATAGTTGGACAAGAAGATAAATAGTAGAAGGAAGAGAAACAACATTTACTACACACTGAAAACAAAAACAAAAAGTAAGAGGAAGGGAAAATAAATCATGAAAAGTGTATAAAATAGAAATGTTAGGATACAAGAAGTTCAGTTCGGTTCATCTTATAAATATTCGGAAAAGAAAGATGAGTAGGCGTAGGGCAGGTGGCAGGTGGGTATGCAGAATGACGTAATTATAGTCTGACTCATTATCTCATTATCCTTATCTACTCGGGAACGTTAAGCAGGAATTTCCACCGTGACTCAAAACAGGAAAGAAAAAAAACGAGAAACTCATCAAACTATTAGATTTTTTTTCGTTTTAAGTCACGAAAAAAAAAGAAACATCAAACTATTAATATACACGAGTGATTTTATAATTATTCAAAACAAGTCCTTTAACCACAAAATAAAAGCTAGAGAATGTATTGTAACACTTCAAACAAGCTCCTCATCACGCTTGTTAGATAGTTAACGAGAAAAAAAGAGAACAAGAGAGAAAATAGAGAAAAAAAGAGAGAATCTATATAAAGAGAAAAAAAAAGATGAAATACCTGATTAACAAACAAGGTGATTAAGAAAGATGATAGTTAGAACCCTTTTTTATCCATAAACGAGTGATTAAAACGTAACATTTAACATTAACTAACAATCTTATTCACAATCTTGTTACTTAAATCACAAAACAAAAATGGGAGAATTAATAAAAGTTTTTGACCCAAACGAGTGAATAAAAAACGTAATATTGAAATTTAAAACAAGCTCACACACACACACACACACACACACGGTACATAATCAAATAACAAGGTAGAAGAGTTAGAATTGTTTCAACGTACAAAATTACCTTAAAACATCAATATTACCTTAAAACTGATGACCGTAGGAAGTAGGCAGACTGTAGGAGACGAAGGCGGGCAGCAACCTTACCCCTTCACCTCCAAGGAACAACTGATCACTCTGCTGGCTTCCCTGTCCCCCCTTCCCCCTTCCTCCCTTAGGCTGTTCCCCCACTAACTACCAATTAAGCGATAGTTAACCATTATTTTATTCTATTTCATATATAATTAACTACATATATTGAAGTTCCTGTATTGGTGTAAATATGTACATGGATTATATTGAAAGGAATCTGATTTGAGTGGAATTTTTTTTATTTAGGCAAACTTTGATCAAACAGATGAGCATCGAGGAGACGTGTGTGTGTGTGTGTGTGTGTGTGTGTGTGTGGGTGTGTGTGTGTGTGTGTGTGTGTGTGTGTGTGTGTGTGTGTGTGTGTGTGTGTGTGTGTGTGTGTGTGTGTGTGTGTGTGCGTGCGTGTGTGTGTACTATAAGCTGAAATGGATGAAAATATATATAAAAAAAAACATACAGAACAAATAAACACACATATACTTGATAAAAATTAATATGATTGCAAAGCTGAAGAAAAATAAACTGTCAGGAATAAACAGTTTGAAATTTAAATGCACGAACGAGCTATTAATTAAACAGTGGACGGTATGCATAGTAATTACCAAAAGCTAATAATAATAATAATAATAATAATAAGATAATTTTCAATCACACAACGAAAATTATACGATTGTGCAATGAAATAATAAGGAAAAAAATGTATAAATTAAACAAAGATAATTGTAAATAAAGCTGAAAATGAATTTGTATATTGTGAATTGTGCCATTATTGCGTCTCTCTCTCTCTCTCTCTCTCTCTCCTCTCTCTCTCTCTCTCTCTCTCTCTCTCTCTCTCTCTCTCTCTCTCTGATATGTTTTTTTTCTTCTTTACATTAATAGAAAAGCAAACCGAAGCTCCCATTTTTATACATTATTATATATATGAAAAAAAGTATATTATAAGTTCACAAACACAAGGTTGAAATTTACTACGAGTCCTATAAAATTAAGGTCGTAAATTTAGTAAAGGAAAAAAGTCAAAGAAAAATATAATAAAAGGTCATAATACAAAATTAAGAGAATCCTGGACTTAAAAATATAAAACACACCCAATGAAAAAAAATGTATATATATAGCTATCTAGTTTTTTTCTGTAGTAAAAAAAAATTGTAAAAAAACCTTATAGTAATAATATGTACACACACACACACACACACACACACACACACACACACACACACAATAATAGGGAAGGGGGGAGGTCAAAGAGTCAGGCCAGGTAAGGTCAGGTCAGGTCAAGGTCAAACATAGGTCACTGGCACTTTCCGTGGACTTGAATTAAGATCTAAAGGTGTGGGGGGGCGGCTCTCCCTACCACTATCCTCCCCTCCATCCCCTCCCCCTATCGTAGCGTACCAGTTGGGGGGTTCACTGAGGGGAAGGGGGGGAGGGGAGATCATGGAGGAGGGGGTAGTGGGGGGGGACGGCCGCCCTTTATCCCCAAAATCAGGGTGGAGGAGAGGGCGGTAAAGTGGGTGTAGGGCAGCGTAGGGGCATTGTTGGATACACCCTTGATGGTGGAGGTGGTGGTGGAGGGGGTGTGTTGGGGGGAGGCGTGGAGGGGGGCCGAGGCGTGTGGGGGGGGTGAAGGGAGCGTGGTTTTGTTCCCCGTTGTAATGGCGGGAAGGTAGGCGGGTGACGGACAATCCTCCGTCAGGCAAGAACGGGTCATCCCAACACCCCTTGTCCTCCTCGCTCCTCCTCTTCCTCTTCTTCTTCCTCCTCCTTTGCCTCCGCCAGCAGAACGCCAGGAGGACACAGAGGGTGAGGAGGAGGAGTACACCCACGCCCACGCCTGCTACAGCTGCCCACACGCCTATGGATGACTGGCAGCCCACATCATCTCCACCCAAACTACGGACGGGCGTACCTGGAAGAAATTCACTAGTTATACCACTACTACTATCACCACCACTACTACTACTATAACTATTACTACTACTACTACTGCTACTGGTACTACTACTGCTGCTACTCACCATACAGGCTCGGGGGACTGGCGCAGTTGGGGTGGTCAAGAGTAATGGAGTTGTTAGGGTCTGCCGCAAGCCGCGAAAACCACACGAGCGAGCAATTACATGTGAGCGGATTGGCAGCTAACTGGAGGCTCTTCAGGTTCTGCAGCGGGACCTGGAGGGCGTGATGAGGGTTAGATAAGTGGTGTTTTTTTTTTTCTTCTTCTCTCTCTCTCTCTCTCTCTCTCTCTCTCTCTCTCTCTCTCTCTCTCTCTCTCTCTCTCTCTCTCTCTCTCTCTCTCTCTCTCTCTCTCTCTCTCTCATGCCTTCTAGTGGCTGTCTCCCTGGCTCTCAGTGTTACCTGGAGAGCGTCACTTTGTTTACTTGGTCAAGTCAAACCCGACACACTCCACCACTTAGCGGCGGGTCGAGGGTCGGGGTATGGGCGTCGAGTTTACCTGTGTTGGCGTGAGAGTGCGGAGACCACAGGATGACAGGTCAAGCTTGCAGAGGGTGAGCAGGGAGGCGAGGGCGGCGGGCGGCAGGGTGTTGAGGCGTGGGTTGTGACTCAGCTGCAGGGTGTGGAGGGAGGTGGAGCTGAGGAAGGCTTCACCGCTCACTGTGTGCAGGCGAGGACACCGAGACACACTCACGCTCTCCAGACCACCTAACCCTCGGAAGCAGTCCTGCGGGAGGCTCTCAAACAGGTTCCCGCTGAGGTCGAGGTGTTTGAGGTGAGGCAGCGTGGCCAGCGCGGGGGAAGGCACCGTCAGGAGCCTGTTGTCCGCCAAGGAGACCCGACGCAGCTCCGTCACCACCTCGAAGGCCGCGGGGGCGATAACACTGATATTGTTTCTGTCGAGGACGAGTGAGGCGAGGGCCGGGAAGCCGCTCAAGGCACGAGGAGGCACTTGCGAGATAAGGTTGTGTGTGAGGTTGAGGTAACGCAGCGCGGGGAGGTGAGTGGTGCCCCCGCCAGGCACGCGGCTCAGCCTGTTCCCACTCAAGTCAAGACAGTCCAGCGTGGTCAGGCCCCGCACACCCCCACCACCCACCGCACGCAACTGGTTCTGGGACAGGTCCAGCTCCTTCAGGTTCCCCGCGTCCTCGAAGGCGCCGTCCTCGAGGTGTGTGATGGCGTTGTGGTGCAGCGCCAGCCTTTGTAGGCCTGCCAGGCCACGCAGCGCCTTGGCCTCCACGCTCTGCAGCTTATTGTGACCCAGACGAAGCTCCTCAAGCTTCCGCTGCTCCTTGAAGCTGTCCACCTCTAACGACTCCAGCTCATTCCCAGAGAGGTCAAGGAACCGCAGGTCAAGGTAAAACACGAGGGACTCCGCGATGGTACGTATGTTGTTGTCGTGCAGGTGTAGGTCCTGCACGTGAGGGTTGAGTAGGATGGGCACACCGTCCAGCTTTGCACCCTGACAGGTCACCTGCATACTGGAGTCATTGCATACACATCCCACGGGACAGAATCCTTCAGTGGCGGCGGGCAGCGTGCACATCATGACAGCGTACGCCAGCACACCGTACGTCCTGCCGCACACCCCCGCCGCACGCCACCACCTGTGCCGCGCACCACGCCGATCACCCTCACACCACCTAACACACACACACGCACACACACTGGACATCACCTTGAGCAAAGTTCTCACGTATAAAGACACTGTTAGTTCTCTCCTGGTGGGCCGAGGGGCGCGGCCCCCCACATGGCACGCCGTGGGGGGCGAGTCTCGCCCGTATCCCCTCTCCCCCTTGCGCCCCTCCGTGGCCTCGAGACACTGCCTGTTGCTCTTGAAGCTGCCATGTGAATTAGGCATTATCACCTCACCAGCCATTAGGCCAAGTGTGTGTAGGACAAGGAGGGCAGCGCACCCGTCCTCCTCATTGCTCCTCACACCTCCCTCACCACCACCACCACCTCCACGCCGCCATCACGACCCATCAACAAGCTAACAATGGGGCATCACGCGACATTACATCCCCGTGGCGGTGGTCAATCGTAAACAACATCCGCGTCCACTTGGGGGAAGCAGGAGGCAACAGGAGGGTGGGTGAGGCAGGAGACACCATGCGGTACGATAACTGCCGCCCGTCACTCTCTGCTGCCGACGCCTGCAGAGTTATTCTCGACGTCCTCTACGAGTGCAATAGTTATTTCCCTTCCCCTTCTGATTACCAGCAGCCACGTCTGAAAGAAATTAAGCCATCAGGAAAAAGAATTAACATAAAAACATGATATATGAAGCACACACTCACACACAGTACAGTAGACATACAAAAAAGACAGAGACCACAAGTAGCCTTTTCAAAATCACTTCCACGTCTTGCTGGGATAAAACATAACTTCCCCAGATGCGGATGAGGGGAAAAAAGGGGATGATGGAGCTGTGTACATCTCTCCCCTCCATTCCCCTCGCCCCTTGCTGGGTAAATGGCCCCTTTCCACCCCCTTCCCTATGTTTTTTCCCTAAATAAACAGACTTAAGGGAAGGAGCGGTGTCTGTGAAGGCTTCCATAAACAGACGTGAAGTGTTGGAAAGAAAATTTAAGTCGTACAATTTCCTATCTGTTCCTTGTTATATTATTCCTATTAATTCAACCTGTGTGTGTGTGAGAGAGAGAGAGAGAGAGAGAGAGAGAGAGAGAGAGAGAGAGAGAGAGAGAGAGAGAGAGAGAGAGAGAGAGTCTTTTTTTGTGAAGCTGACAGGAAAGATTACTCACATTAGTTGGTGAAATTAATCAAGAGGAAGTTTGGAGGACGGAGAGAGGAGGCGGAGCGCGCGCACACCCACACGCACACACCTTACCAAAACTACTTAGAAATTGCTCCTCCTCCTTCTTCTTCCTCTTCCTCCTCCTCTTCCTCTTCCTTGCTCAAAGCCTATAAAACACACTTAAATATTCACAGCAACGTTACATTACTTTATACATTTGTAGAATTGAACTCAAGTTAGAAATTAATGAAAATATCGTTGTTCTTCGTTAATTATAAGCATCAATTAGACGAGTTTCAAAAGAAGTGAAAGAATAATTGTAATTTTAGAAGATGATTTGTGGTGGTGGTGGTGGTGGTGGTGGTGGTGGTGGTGGTGGTGATGGTGGTGGTGGTGGTGGTGGTGGTGGTGGTGGTGGTGGTGGTGGTGGTGGTGGTGGTGGTGGAAAACTGAAGGGAAAAACATTAGACAATCGCTAAAAACATTTACTTCGTACACCATAACTGGAATTCTCTTCACTTAGGAAATTTGTGAGTTCGTACCAGACACACACACACACACACACACACACACACACACACACACACACACACACACACACACACATGTACGTACACTTCCTTGATGTGTTCTAAGGTGGTTAGCTGACGCACATAACATTTCTACGTTAATGTGAGTATAAAAATGGGGCTGACGTGTGTGTGTGTGTGTGTGTGTGTGTGTGTGTGTGTGTGTGTGTATGTGTGTGTGTGTGTGTGTGTGTGTGTGTGTGTGTGTGTGTGTCCACGATAACATAGCTTTATGACTGCATTCCTCAAACCATCTGTTTTTCGACACACACACACACACACACACACACACACACACACACACACACACACACACACACACACACACACACACACACACACACACACACACACACACACACACACACAAACAAACAAACAAACATACATACACATAATGGCCTTAATTAATGATCCCAATAAACATTCTTTACGTTATCACAAATTGACAGAGAGAGAGAGAGAGAGAGAGAGAGAGAGAGAGAGAGAGAGAGAGAGAGAGAGAGAGAGAGAGAGAGAGAGAGAGACATACATACATACAATTTCTTCAACTCATGGCTTGGAGAATAAGTAATTAAATCTGTATTCATTAGTCTCAGACACGTGTGGAATTTTGCAGAAAGAAACTATTAGACAAGATTATTATTATTATTACTATTATTATTATAGAGTTACTTGTGTAGTTTAAATCTCTCTCTCTCTCTCTCTCTCTCTCTCTCTCTCTCTCTCTCTCTCTCTCTCTCTCTCTCTCTCTCTCTCTCTCTCTCTCGCTTTCTCCCTTTGGTTTTCAAGATTTAGTGTTTATTTTGGCGACGAACTAGTAAGCTTCTCGTAAAGTTAATGGATGTTAGTTTCTATATCTATGCATTTCCCTGGTTGGTGTGTCTCTCTCTCTCTCTCTCTCTCTCTCTCTCTCTCTCTCTCTCTCTCTCTCTCTCTCTCTCTCTCTCTCTCTCTCTCTCTCTCTCTCTCTCTCTGTCTCTCGTAAAATTAACAAAAGTAGATTTAAGAAATACAATTATTATTTTCAAACGAATATTTTATTGACTTATTTATTTATTTATTTATTTATTTATTTATTTTTGGTGGTGGTTAATGGAAATAAAATAGAAAAAAAAATATATTAGTTCCTGGTCTGAAATATAAATAAATAGTTTGAAATGAATCAATATTAAATAGAATTATCTCTCTCTTTCTTTTTCTTTTGCTCAACACACGAAGTCAACAAAATATAATATAATAAAGTAAAGAGAGAAGCAATTAATTAGAGAGAAAACAGACTTCAAACAGACACACACACACACACACACACACACACACACACACACACACACACCAGACAACACCACCACCACCACCATTGTATTCCCAGACGCACACATTATCACCACCACCATCACCACCACCACCACCACCACCACTATCTTGAAACTACACTACCAGGCACACAGAATGATCATTACTCCAGACAGACAGACAGACAGACAGACAGCGACAGCACCACTAATACCTACTACTACTACTACTACAACTACCACGAGAGATAGAGATAGAAAGAGAGATAGCTTACCCATCCTCTCTCTACATGTAATAGTTTTAAGTCTCTCTCATTCATCACAGTCAACTTAAGAATCTCAAAACTCAACTTAGTGTCTCTATCTATCTTCGTGTCACCAATCGACTCACTCCTCTACTCCTCTTCCTCCCTCTCCCTCTCTCTCTCTCTCTCCCTTCCCGCGCCCCGCCAGACCTCCTCGCTGCCAGACGCACGATTAGAGTACTATTTTTAAAAGCTTAATTTCACGGTAGTTACAGTGAAGTAGTCTTTAGTTTAGCAGACGACTTGATGTGAAATGTGATGTACATGGTTAGTTTTACGGGTAGAGTAATAACTGTGTGGTAATGATGCGTGTCTGAATGAAAGGATGTGTGTGTATGTATATGTGTGTGTGTGTGTGTGTGTGTGTGTGTGTGTGTGTGTGTGTGTATGTGTGTGTGTGTGTGTGTGTGTGTGTGTGTGTGTGTGTGTGTGTGTGTGTGTGTGTGTGTGTGTGTAAAGAAATAAATGAATAAATAAATGATGGTTAGACTACATAGTGAAAATAAATATAATCATGTTGTATAATATGTATTTTTATATATTTTTTTTGTGGGGGGAAATGATGATTCTAATAATAATAATAATAATAATAATAATAATAATAATAATAATAATAATAATAATAATAATAATAATAAAAATATATGTATGCATGTATATAAGTATGTACGTGTATTTTCTCTCCCCTTTTAAAGTGTACGTATATTAATTATTATATTTGCTTCACTTATCCTCTGCAGTCATGCCTCGCCCATGCATGACGAGGATATATACACACACACACACACACACACACACGTCATCAAAGGAGGGAAATAAAAAAAGAAAGAAAGAAAGAAAGAAAGAAAATAAAGATGCAGGTTAGGAGTAAAGAAGATTAAGTCAAAGATTTCAAATGTACCGATGCTCTCTCTCTCTCTCTCTCTCTCTCTCTCTCTCTCTCTCTCTCTCTCTCTCTCTCTCTCTCTCTCTCTCTCTCTCTCTCTTTTAGGCCTAGTAATTGCGTACAGCCTATTAATTTTTTTTTATCTGGTATTAATGGAAGGAATTCATCATCTACTCAATATATTTTTTTTCTCTTTCTCTTTTATTTATTTATTTTTTGTAGAAGCGTGAGTGGCAGGAGGAGGAGGAGGAGGAGGAGGAGGAGGAGGAGGAGGAGGAGGAGGAGGAGGAGAGGAGGAAGAGGAGGAAGAGGAAGAGGAGGAGGATAAGGAGGATAAAAAAGCAGAAGGAAAACGAGGACGAAAATTCTCTCTCTCTCTCTCTCTCTCTCACACCGCAGGAGGGCATACATAACCGCGTGTCAGTAACGTATCGCCTCAAGGTCAAAGGTCAACACAGAACCGATGGAGGGAAGGTCAACCGTCACATTCATCACGTGACCCAAACTTCCCGCGCAAACAAAGGACTAACGAATTGCGCACAGAGAGAGAGAGAGAGAGAGAGAGAGAGAGAGAGAGAGAGAGAGAGAGAGAGAGAGAGAGAGAGAGAGAGAGAGGTGTGTATGTATGTGAGACCTTTTATGATCTATCTCTCTCTCTATCTCTTTCTCTCGCTCACTCTAATATATTCTCTCCCAATTCGTCATCTCGAGTACCACTAACGCACACACACACACACACACACACACACACACACACACACTGAATCATGCATACACAAACATACACACACACACACACACGCCCCTATATATACTTTTCCTAACGCCCACACCTTCTATCCATCTATATGTTAATGAGATGACAAGATAATGTTAATATAGTAATACATTCTTTATTCTTTCCTCCCTTAATGTGAGAAAAGATAATGATGATGATGATGATGATGATGATGATGATGATGATGATGATAAAGTAAACATTATATTCTGTTTTATTAGAATATATATAATGAAACTTTGTATTTTTCTTTCGGTTTCATTAATTTTTTATTTTATTTTTTATTTCGATCTCTTTTCATCTTTCTTATTTCCTTTCTATCCTCTTCTATCCTATAATTATCTTTCTTATCTTCCTATCTCTCCCACTTTCTTTCATTTTCTCTCGTCTTTCCTAAACATCTTAAAAATTCTTTCTTCCTTCCTTCCTCCCTTTCATTCATTCTTTAAATCTTTCTCTCTCTTAACAAAATTTACAAAGGAATCATTAGCAACACAAAAACACACCTAGTGACAGAGACTCGTTTAAACTTCATCTGGCAACTATGTGGAGGCTCACGGACTAGCTACCTCATGATATATTAATGCTTGGTCACGAGTTTATCCTATTACGAAGGGGAGAGAAGGGGAGGGGAGGAAGGGGAGGGAAGGGGAGGAAGGTAAGAAGGAAAAGGTATTGATGATGATAGATGAGGTGATGAAAATAAGTTACAGGTGAGAATATGAGAGAGAGAGAGAGAGAGAGAGAGAGAGAGAGAGAGAGAGAGAGAGAGAGAGAGAGAGAGAGAGGGGGGGGGTAGTCTACATATGGCTGATTTATAACCTTCCTTGTGAC
>JAPQNM010000029.1:1413093-1425593 GCA_029783475.1 Metacarcinus magister | reverse complement strand
ACACACACACATACACACTGCTAACCATTACTCGGCTACAGACTCATACTTACCCATGAACTATTGGTTGTGTATTGCATTATTAGAATGAAAACTATTTATTATTGTTGTTTATATCATAGCACACACAAAAAATAGAAACTTATGAATAGCTGTGCTGAAATGTGGATCTGAAGACAGTTTATGTACTTGCAAGTACTACATCTCTACAATATTTGATTACAGTATGATAGTGGTTTTTTATATTACCATTGTATTTTATATTTATAAATCGATTGATATGTTGTTAATTAAGACACTTGTTGAAAAGATTGCATTTGTATGTTTTAACGACAAGTCTTGAGTCATCTTCAGATATTCTTACTGTTAAATTAATAAATTATTAAAAAAATAAAAAACAAGTCTTACAATGCACCACAAACAGTTAACTTTTCCAGGATGGTAAGAAACTTTGGGGGAGATTGACTTTACAGAACCTAGACACAGTATTTACAACTTATTTATTGGTGTGTACTGTGTATAGATGGAAGAATGATGGAAGTAATTGGTGCATGATATGTGAGGAAAGAGAACATGAAACAATGGAACAATTAATGATGGAATGAGAGGTATGAGTATGCAAGGACAAAGATGGTAAGGGTTATGTGTACAAGATATAGGATTGTAAGAATGGAGTGAGATGAGAGGAGTGTTAATAGGTAGATGGAGTATTTGATGGAGCTGAGTAATGAGTAAAACAGAAACAATCGTGTGGTAGAAAGTGTGAAATAATCTTTAGTTAATAGAATGCATGAAGAACAGAAATGAGAGAGAATGAGAGGCAGTTTAAATGTGATACTAGAACAATAGCTATATAGGAGTGAATAATTATAGTTTCTTGCCTTTTTTTTTATTGTACTTCCAGCCAGTGTGTGTGGGAATGAGTGAGTAAATGTGAATAAAATAAATGTAAAAGAGAGAAAACGCCATTATAAAGGACAGACCAACATATTTTTCATTCCTTGCATTCTACACTATTATACATCTATACATAAGGAAACTATTCGATAAACATGATACAGAATATAAAAAAGGAAATAGTTAAGAACAACCTTAATCATTGTACTATTATCATTATCATTATTAAGTCTAAGTTTAACAGACAAACCTAACCAAGTCCAAGTCCACGTCCAAGTCTAAGAACAACAAAGAAGCACGAGGCTTAGAGGAACAAACAGCAACATATTTTTACGTTAAGCAGCATCAAGGAGCCTGAACCTAACCTAACCTAAACCTCACGTCACCTTAACCTAGCCTATCCTCACCTAAACTAACTTAAACCTAACATAACCTCACCTAAACTAACTTAAGCCTCACCTAACCTAACCTGAACCTCACCTAACTTAACCTAACCTAGCCTAGCCTGAACTTAACCTCACCTCCCCCCCTCCCACCATGGCCCAGGGTAAGCACATGAGTAAGAAGGGCGGGAAGGGTAAGGACAAGGCTCCCCCCAGCCTCAAGAAAGGGAAACGACAACAGGCTCCACTGAAACTTAGGAAAGGAGGTGAGTACTAACACTTAACGATTCAATTAATTACTTACTTATTTATTGACTTACTTACTCACTCACTGACTCTTATTTATTTACTTACTCACTTAATGATAAGGTTTAGGTATAAAGTGTTGATGTACTTTTAAGATAAGGTTATAGGTATTATTATGATCATTTCTATCATTGTTTAACTAATACGTCATTGCATTATTTATTACGAAGTGCTTACAGATACGGCAGCCGTACCCCGTTGTCATCCCATATTGGTACGGCATGCGCCAGCGTCACCCACTGTGTTCGCATTAAATTTGACATTTTCATCGTACGAAGTTTAAAAAACACTTAGAAAGTTATCAACAGAATAATCCGCTATTCCTACGGCCTGTGCCTTATTATTTACCTGGTAAAGCATCTTTCAAGTTATGTTAGGTTCGGTTAGGTTCTGTTCGGTTATATAAACCTTTTACCCAAAAGTTAGGCACGTGCTGTATCTATAACCAAGCACTATGAGAATACAGCATACGTTAGGTTATGGTTATGTTAGGTACGGTTAGGTTCGGTTATAATATAACCGAACCTATTTACCAATTGGAGCAATTTGCAGCAATACTTACACAATGGTCGGGTTCAGGAGATACAGGAAGCTACAGTGTTAAATTTCTTGGGGGCTTCGTGAAGGCTGATTCAGGTTTTCTGTATTATCTCGAACGTGAGGTTACAATCCTACTTACCTGCATAGATTACTTAATGGCTTTATTACTTATTTAACTTCTGAATTTCAACTTTAGGAACAAGGTAAAGTTATAAATAATTAACAAACCACAAAACTGACACACTCTTGACACTTTCCAAACCCAAAACACAGACACACACACACACACACACACACACATTACTTTATTGCTTATTTTACTTCTGAATTTTAACTTAAAGAGGAAGGTAAAGTTAGAAATAATTAACAAACTACAAAACTTGCACAATCCGACACTTTCCAAAAACAAGACACACAAGCAGACATTAATTAATAGTTTCCACATTACTTAAAGTTTCAACGTTACTCAATAATTTCCACATTACGTTTCAGCCCGAGCCATCGCCCCCAAGAAGGCCAAGGCAAGGGAGGCCATGATGGTACAAAAACACCTGCAGAAGGCAATCAACAGCAACATTGAGGAGGAGATGAAGCAGCGCGCCTCCAAGGATACCACGTCATTCAAGGTGTGTGTGTGTGTGTGTATATATGTATGTATGTGTGTAAAAAAGTCTTACCAAACTGAGATAAACACATATACTAAAAATTTTCAAAACACAAACTAGTTTTGTGTGTGATTCCTCGTGTATTGCTTCTTACAGAGTGAAGTGGAATCAAAGTGACATTATTATCATTATTACTTTTGTGTTGTAAAAAACTATGCAAGTCTTATCTGATTGTTTCCCTTTTTTTCAAGCTTGCCAGTTTACTTTTATAAACATTAAGATTTTACTAGTTATTTTATGTTACTGATGTTGATCTCCATTTCAGCTTTTCAAGAAAGTAAAGCCAGAAGAGAAACAGAAGAAAAAGTAACAAACCTGCCAGTAGTAATAGTTGGTGCTGTTTTACATCAAAACTGTATTTCTTTATGTACTAAATTGTATATAAAATTATGTATTTATAATTTGTTTTTTTTTTACCCTACAACCAAGACAACCAATTATGCCAGAAATATATGATTAAAAGGTGATTCAAGAATCCCCCTGAACTAGGCATCTATACACCATATAGTCCTGCTAGGGTCTGGAAAAACCACTAGTTCTTCTTGAACAGTGACAGTCTGTCTTGACCCACTAACACTTCCTTCATCCATCGGCTCAACTTGATCCAGTCCATTGGGATTTGCAAGTCTTTCACTAGTGTGGCAAGCTTCACCTTACTGTGTCCTGAATGAGGTACTGATCTGTCTCAAGTATTGTTTGAGCTGCAATACTGATATGTTACTTGACATAATAAAAGAATGAGTGAAGTATGTGCTGAAAACATTCTACGACGAATACGTTCAACAAAAAATAAACATAGGAAAGGACTCGCAGTTATCGTACTGCTCATTCAAAAAAAACATATATATATATATTACCCAACAAACAGATAAGAAATTTAAAAAAAAGTACCTGTACCTGGTGGGAAGTATAATTAAAAATCCTCATTTATTGAGTTAAAAAGTAGTCCACAGTTTTATTTTCTAACACTACGGACATTTGGCGGCCGAGACCACGAATAGAATTGGTGATAACTCGAGGTGACAAGTTTCACGAAGAGACAATGTGAAAGATGTACAAAAATATATACTCCTTCCGACACATCAATCACATTACTGGCTCGGGGACCAAAAAATACACATTGCCCAAACTTCTTGAACATAAACTTTTCATTCTTAAAGTACTTAACCTATATGTACAAAAGAAACAAATGTCTGTTTCTTTAATGCACGGACCCTCTACAAGATAAGGAGCCTATGGTAACAGTAGAAAATATTCTTCAAGCTAGCAAGTGTGTCTATATGTATGTATGTGTGCCTGCTTGCGTCCCTCCCTCCCTCCCTACAGCTCAGCAACATTAATTATTGTCATGCAGTACGTGGGAGTGTTAATATTGCATTGCAGTAACACACACACACACACGTGATACTCTCCTCATTCAACCACAAAACATGAATGTAAACTTGAGATCTTCACTATAGAGATAGTTAAGATGTTATTTGATTACTCTACACATTTGCACAATAAAACCATCTTTCTCATTAGTTAATTATCATAAAATACTACAAACTAGAATGTCATAATGCCCCATATTATGGAATATGACTATCATTATTAGTGACTCTTCTCTCTCCACATTCAAAACTTCACAAATCAAATAAATACAATAATTTAAACATACTAGAAGTACATTAAATTTAAAAGTAAAATGAAGCATAATTTCACTTCTACACAATGTCCACACGAGAGATAGATAGATAGAGAGAGAGAGTGTATGGTAATGCATGTTTAGTGAGCCTGTGTTGCAGCCAAACAAAACAGTCTTCAATAGTGTAATCACTAAACATTCTGCTTGTATTTAAGTTGACTCGTGTTGAGTCCGGCGGTCTCGTCTTTCTTCACTTGAGGTGGCAAAGAAACACATTCTGAGCCAACTGTTCCGTGCTCAATACACACTCGTGAAAATACAAGACCTTGCCTTCCTATGTAACAGGAGTCTGTATTGTATCTTTCTGTTGCCTGTTGTTAACTAAAGAATGATTTTTGGCACTTAATTTACATGTTTGGTGTAATGGTACAACTTTACTTTCCTGATTACAAATACAATATTAATGATGCACCGCCAATACCAACCAATGATCACTACTCACTATTATTATAATTATTCCATTACAATGACCTGCACCTACTACATGTATCAGTGTTCTGTTGTCCCTGTTGGTACACTAAGTGATAACACTACCTGAGAAGAGGGTGTTGGAGGTGACCTTGCAGGCACTTGCTGCTACACACACTACCTCAATACAACTCATGTGTACACAATACACACATGTAAGTGTGATCGTATTCCACTTACACCTTGGTTTACCCTTGTCTTAATTTAATAGTAATTCTACTAAACCCTGGATGTCAATTGTCAAATAAATTCCTTCAAGTGACCACCCTTTGCACCGGTGATTCCTTCCTTATTGCACAATTTACTCGTATACAATTCTGTAAACTGGTCAACAGTGCACAAGATTATCCTTCCAATCATTGCTAAGACCCTGGCATGGATCTTTACTCTCACTTTTAGGTTAACAAACTAAAGCATTACAACCACCAACTCTGTCACACGGCTACACAATAAACAAAACCACTCCACCAACTTCACTTCAGCTTCAGCTTCAGCGCCTCAACCTGAACCTGCACCTGTCTCACCGAGGGATGGGAGGCAGCCGGCAGCAGCCACACACAGGTCCACAGGAGGGCAAGGCAAGGCAAGGCAAGGCTGGGCTGGGCTGGTATTGTATTGTCTGCTTCCTGATGAATAACAATGGATGGAGGAGATGCTGGGCTCCTCCTTCCTCCGCCACACTAGGTCAGGTTGCCTTCCCATGCGTCCACCCTCTGTTTCGCTTCCAACCTCTTCCGTGCTGTGGGATAAAACCTTGTAAGGATAGGCCTAAGGAGCTCACTAGCATTGTATTATTACCTAGTGCTAGTATACAAGGGCCTCACCTACACCCCAACAAGTCAACAAACTAATACAACAAATACATCAATACAATTAATACACACTTAGTAATGGGAGACAAACCTTTAGCATCCTTCAGCTTCTGTCTCTCTGCCTCCCTGACCTCCCTTGATATGTTGACCTTGAGGCCGAGTGCACCAGACACGAGGCGGCGGGCGAGGGCGGCAGAGGTGGCCGGGCGGGGCTTGTAGGGCAGCAGGGCGTCGGTGATCCGCATGGCCTTGGCGCGGGAGGTCTTGGTAGCACTGGACAGGGAGCGAGTCTTCAGGAAGGGATGCTGCAGGTCTAAGGCTTCTGCGGCTAGTTAAGGGAGAGAGGAAAGGTTAGGTGGTAATGTTGTATTGTATCTTGTATGTTTATTTATTTATATTTAGTTTAGGGACGTTATAAAGATATATATGAGGCACAATTTACTCCTTATTAATTCATCTTTTTATAGTTACGTTATAAAGATATATATATAAGCGACACAATTTACTATTTCCTTACCCATGAGAGATGTTGAGAATATTCCGAGTGCATGAGAGTCATCCACCCACTTGATGTCAAACCCTTTAGTGAGGTGCTGTCCAAACACCATCATGATATCCTGAGTCTTGAACGAGGTCGGGAAGTCATAAATCTCAATCACATGTGCGTAATCATCCTCGTTCATCTCGGCCTCAGAACGCGCCTGGAATCGGCAGTAATCATTGACCGGCTTCTCGAGTTTGACCTTCCCTAGGGTGTCATTGAGTTGCTGCTTGAGGTCGGGGTCAAGACATTCGCCAGAGTCATCGTATAGGCTGTCCCAGGAATCCTCGACCTCGTCCGCCCAGTTAAAAGCAAACTTCTTACTTGCTTTCTTCTCTTCACGTTCTTCTGGGGTGCTTGGCTGGGCTGGGATTTCTCTTGGGGTTTCTTGTGGTTGGCTTTGGTCCCATGCTTCAGTTGGTATGGGGTCTGTGTTGGTCTCAGTGGTGTGTATGTGTGTGTGCGTGTGGTCTGTGTGTGTGTGGTTGGGTGTGGTGTGTGTGGGTGTGTCCTGTACCCTGCCTTCCTCTCCTGGGCTGCTGCATGGACTTGGCTCACAGCTCAGCCCTGGGGAGTGTGTCTGGGTGTTGAGGTACTCTTTGGAGGGGGAGGTGAGGTCCTGACTCTGGATTGGACTGTGACTTGGACTGTTACTTGGACTCTCTACATCACTAGTGTCCAATAGCATCATGCCATTCTCCAAGCTTGAAGTCATGGAGGTGTCTAGGCTGGGTGTGTGCGTGTGCGTTTCCTTGGAGGGTGTGCTGGTGATTGGTAGTGTACGTGTATTGTTCTCCTCCCTGTGTGTGTGCGTGCTGGGGAGGTGGACGGGTAGGGTGTGGCAGTGGTCCATGGTGTCCTTGACAGGGGTGTGGCCGGCACTCTCTCCGAAGTCGAGTGCCACATTAGGGAGTGATCCGAGCCGACCTGATGGAGGTTTACCCGAAGAGCCCCTGAAGCGCGGGGGGCAGTAGTGGGGGCTGCCTTTGTTGGGGGTGATAGGGTTGGATCCTCCCATGTCCCCCCCCACCCTCCAGTTCAGGTTGGGGATGGTGGGGGTGGTGCGTTCTAGACTGGGGTTGCGGCTGCTTGTGCGACTGCTGCTGTAACGGTCGTAGTTGTCGTACCCACGGTCCTGACGCTCGTAACTGCTGTTGTAAAATACGCGTTCGCAGCTACCGGCTCTCTGTTCCCCTCCCTGCCCCCCATAGGAAGGTGTGTTGGGTCTGGGGGGCTGGTCTCTGCCTCTGGTGTGGTGTTCAGCGCTGGGCTCCCGGCTGCGTGAGTGTCTCCTCCTAGACCTCCTCTTCTTGGCCCTCCGCCCTGACTCAGCCTGTGGGTTCCATAATGTTCTCCTTGCTGTGGATGCTGTGTTGGGCATCACGGGGCGGGGCAGGACTCTTGCGTCCGCCCTCACTCTTGTGGTAGTCTTGGGGTGAGGGTCTGTCCTTGGTCGGGGGTGAGTCTGTTTCGTGGTTGAGGCAACGTTCAATGAGCTGGTATGTCTCGTTGGAGAACCGACTGTTGTTACCTGATGACCCTCCCTTCTGGTGCCTGTGGTTCCCTCCGTTACTCTCCCTTCCATTTTGTTCACCCTTAACCTGGGGCGGCTTCCCTCTCACTCTCCCCTCCACCTCACCATCAAACAGTGACGCCTGGCTCCCTTGCCGACCATACCTGTTCTGCCCACTGTACTCTGAGGCAACGGAACAGATGGAGTAGGTGGGTGAGGGGGGGCGGGCGAGGGGCTCCATGTCCAGCAGGGGAATGGGTGTGCCCCGTGCTGAGCCGGAGCTGCCAGGAGGGCCGTGTCGTCTCCCACGCGGCACGTACAGAACCTGATCCGGCCGACGACCTCGACTCTTGCCGTAGAAATCACTTGCGTTGGTTGCTGTGCTGCATTCACTGTCTGTCCGCTGCCGACCTACTACCGGGTATGTGTGGTAGCCGAGGGGTTCCTGTGGGCCTGGGCGGGGGTGTGGGGGTGTGTGGGGGTGGTGGGCGGGACTCATGACTGGCTCCTCGTGGCTGCCTCGTGCTGGGGGAGGTCTGTAGATCTGGGCTGCTGCCTTACCTGCTGAGAATACAACACAACAAAGGAATTAGTTACGTTATATATAGAAAAAAAAAGTTAATAAGTAAATTCAAAAATATAATAAAAAATAAATAGATCAAACGTTCGCCAACAAACAATTCAATATCAAAATGAATACAGAACAAAACTAAACATTATGCAAAACCAAACAATAAAACAGAATCCTCACAAAAGACTAATGAACACACACAAGCAACAGAAAAAAAACTATACACACACACACACACACATAAATAAATAAATAAATAAAAACACCACCTCTTGTTCCCCCCTTTCGCTCACCCCTTCGCCTGTTGTTTGAAGTCTCCGGGGGCATGGTGACCGGCATTCCCTGGAGGTGTTGTCTGGTGGGGGAGGCGGTGAGGCTACCACTGCTACCACCACTGCACAACCTGGTACAACGATATAAACAAGGACAGTGTAAGTGTAAGTGATGGGGGAAAGTTAGCAGTTACACACAGTTAAGACAGTATATCACATGCTAGGAGGAGGAGGAGGAGGAGGGAGGAGGAGGAGGAGGAGGAGGAGGAGGAAGAGGAAGAGGGTATGGGTACACTTTTAGGTGGTGAGTAAGTAAACAAACAGACAGTCTGAGCCAACATCAATGCCCTATATTTACACCTATAGATATATCAACAAGGTTCTGCAACGACTACGATCAATGATGTATTTTTTTTATATAAGTAATCAACATTGGATGAAAATGGATCAAATTGACAACTAAAACACACCTATTTGTATTTCAACCCATGTGTAAATGTCTTGGTGTCTAAATATTATGAATGTAGCAAAATAATCCTTGAAAAAACATTAGCTAACTTTGTACCTTCATTGACAAGCCTATAATAACACTAAGAAACATTTAACACAATTGACAAACTTATTATAATACCAAGAATCATTTAACACACAACACATCTATATACAACGGAAGGTAGAGGTGAAATAAATACATACTGTGCGCTGGTCTTTACACTGGCTAATAAAGTGCTATACAAAAGAACAATCAAGAGTCTTAACACATTAGGGTGAAATTTTTGTTGTGTTTTTTGTCGTCCTGAACCTGTGGCGCCGGTAGACTTAATAGATCAGCCTTTGCCCGTTAGTAGCACAGGTTTTAGATTTTTTAAGTGACGCCTCGTTTCTTATTGGTAGGCTCATGCTGCCAGCGGAACTTCCTTGAGCATATAACTTTACAGTCCCGTCAAGGATAGTGTTACGGCAGCATGTGGGTGATCTTAGGCCACTCAGCGGTTAATACCAAAGAATAGTGACTAGCTCGTGTTGGGACTTAAATTTATGACTCTGAGTTGGTATGCCCCTCACGCTACCCACTAGGCCACCACATACCCAAGGAGGCATGGAGGGAGGGGCATGCAAATATAACACACAGGCAACTACATCACCTTCAGCACATATGAGAAAGTGGTGGTGGTGGCAGTGGTGGTGGATGCCATGTGCCTCTCATGCTACATAACACCCTTTATGCTATAAATAGTGTAGGTCAGGTGGCTGCTCTCTCTCTCTCTCTCTCTCTCTCTCTCTCTCTCTCTCTCTCTCTCTCTCTCTCTCTCTCAACCTCTCCGTCTGTCTCTCTTTTCAATGACTGTCTTTGTTTCTGTCTATCAGCAATCTCTTTCTCCCTCAAACCTCACACACACACACACACACACCTGCCTCGTGGATAAGGGAAGTTGTAATGAAGGTATCCTGGTGATGCTTGGAAGGGGGTAGGGGGCAGGGGAGGGGGAGGGGGAGGGAGAGGGAGAGGGAGAGGGAGAGGGAGAGAGTGAGGGGGTGAGAGGATGAGAGGGTGAGAGAGAGAGGGGAAGGGGGAGGGTACTGGCAAGCTCCTAGGTGGTGTGCCCAGTTATCTTGGCATCCACCCTACCTGCTACACTCCATCACCACCCCTAACACAATGCACATCAACACTATGGCTGCTACTTGTACTATTGCTGCTATTACTATTACTTGTACTACTACTACTATTGCTGCTGCTACTACTACTTGTACTATTGCTGATGTTAGTGTTAAATTCTACTGTTACTATTACTACTGTATTACTACCTTGTGATCTTAATATTTCTTTTGTTTTGATGATATAGCTAATATTAGTATCATTCCATTCATTAATATAGATAGAAAGGCGTATATATATAGTTTTATTTTGTCCTAGGTTATCTTGAAATGATAAGGTAAAAGAAAAAAAAATTAAGACATATACATACAAAGCAGTTAATAAGAGAAGTATAAGATAATATTATTCTAACACACACACACACACACACACACACTCACCTTCTCTCACACTCCTCACTGTTGTGTTGGCCTCTTGTGTGACTCCTCAACACACCCGCGACTTCTACCGACTTGCACTTCTTACGAATCCCACCCTCTCCTACGCCAGCACTGTTTGTCCACTCAGCTCGGCGTGTCACTCTACCATTGGGATTGACCTGACCTCGGACTGTCACCTGACCTGGCTCCGTGTTTTGCAGTGTTGGTTTATCGCTATTCACGTGGTCATTGGCGTTTTCTTGCGGTTGTTCAGTTTTATCTTTCAGTCGCTTGTTCTTACGGTTTCTTCTCCTCTTGCTGTGTGTGTCGTCTGGTGTGGGTTTGCCTGGCTGTGTGTGTGTGTCTGTGTGGGTGTCTGTTCTGTGGTGCGGTGATACGCTATCCCTCCAGTGCCTGTGGCGAGAGTGGCTGCTGCTGCTGCTGTGGCTACGGAATCTGGGTGGCTGGCGGGATTGTTGTTGTTGTAGTGGTGCGTTCTGTTGTGTCTGTTGTGGTTTTTCTTCTTTCCTTGGCTGATTCTCGACTCTCCTTGTGTCTGTTGGTGCTCTGATAGCCTCCTGTTGCACTTTATTCTGTGGCTTCTCCAACTGGTGTGTTTTCAGTGTTGTGTTGTGTTGGGGGTGCTGTTGCTGTGTGTGTGTGGTGTGCTGTGTATTCTGTGCTTGCTTGTTAGGCTGTGTTGTGGTCTGCATGCACTCTTTTCTGCGGTCTAAATCATAGTGTGGTGTCCCTGGTGGCCTGTGTCCGTGGTCCCTGGGGTGAGTGTGGCCTACTAGGGGGGAGTCTGGGGGGCTGGGGGCAGACCTGAAGGAAACTGCCGTGCGTCGCTGGTCCCCCTCGCCCACGCTGACGGAGGTGAGGTGAGGGAAGTGGTCCTGGACTGTGCTGTGGATGAGGTAGCGATGGTGAGGGTCCACCGCGGGGAACAGCAGTGCTCTGGAAAGATGAAAACAAAGGTGAGGGGAGACAGGAAGCACCAGCACCACCACCACCACGACTTACAACTCTCAAGGCATTATTATCTGGGGTGGTTTCCTGTTTTGGGTAAATGAGATCATATACAAATTAATGAATATATGAGGAATAAAATATCACACACACAAGTAAATGAATAAATAAATAAAATATAATCACACACACACACACACACACACGCACATCATAAACTAATACAATCCACATAACCACCCAACAAAGTAGCCTAAAACTGAATCAACATTTAACTTGAGGGTGAAAAAACCTTCCCCTCTTCCCTTCCCCCCTGAAGTGTGACTGTGTAGTGTGTGTGAGGTGTACACACGTATGTTTGCACTACCACCACACTGCAAGGTCACCACCACCACCACCACCACCAATGAAACACTAACACTTCATATTGACATAGAGAAAACAAGTAATTTTGAGGTTAGGTATATTATTTTGTTTATTGTTTAAGTCACGGGTAATATTAGTCATTTGAGGATATTAGTACTGGTAATTCTCTGTCTGTCTTTGTCTCTCTCTCTCTCTCTCTCTCTCTCTCTCTCTCTCTCTCTCTCTCTCTCTCTCTCTCTCTCTCTCTCTCTCTCTCTCTCTCTCTCTCACACACACACACAGTAATCAATCTCAATCTCCCAGCCTGACCTTGAAAATAAGCCAAAAAATACTAAACCCGTACAATGCATTTTCTCGACAAACATCACGTCAGACATAAACTACCTTGGAAATTATCAGCCCTTGACCTTAATGAAAGATAAAGATACATAAAGATAAATAAAGAGATAAGTTATGTCTTGTTAGTTATAATGATGCAGTGTTGTTTGAGT
>JAPQNM010000029.1:1403093-1405593 GCA_029783475.1 Metacarcinus magister | reverse complement strand
AAAACCCCACCAAATAAATAAACAATAACAATACGAAATAGTAATGAAAACAATAAACAAATCATGAAACAAAACACCAAATAAAACTAAAATAAATAAACAAAAGAAGATCAACGTTGACTAAAACACGTACTACAAGACTGGTCCCATACAAGGAAAATATAACTAGAACGAACTGATCACGTATACAACACGTTTTATAGATAAGTCAAATGGTTACTTACGTTTATATATGTTTACTGGAGACTTAACTGACTAAATAACTAACTGACTGACTGATTCAATAACTAACTTGACTGACAAACTGACTGATCCTCTCTCGTTAAATATTTATCACCAAAGAGGAATTAGAGGAAGAGAATAACTGACTGACTGACTGACTGAATAACTGACTGACTGACTGACTGAATAACTG
This sequence comes from Metacarcinus magister, assembly GCA_029783475.1. Classification (NCBI taxonomy): domain Eukaryota; kingdom Metazoa; phylum Arthropoda; class Malacostraca; order Decapoda; family Cancridae; genus Metacarcinus; species Metacarcinus magister. The sequence goes on along the minus strand of JAPQNM010000029.1, from coordinate 1,405,178 downwards.
ACTGACTGACTGAATAACTGACTGACTGACTGACTGACTGAATAACTGACTGACTGACTGACTGACTAACTGATTAACTCTTCAAATATTTCCTTATCAAACAAGAATAAGAGGAAGAGAAGAAAATAACTGACTGACTGACTGAATAACTAAATAACTAAATGATTGACTGGCTAACTAACTGACTGTCTGCTTGAATAACTAACTGGCTGACTAACTTGACTAAATAGCTAACACACAAATTAACTCACTAACCATTTATCTCCCCAAACATTACTTACCAAACAGGAATGAGAGAAGGAACCACAAGATACACTGACGAAGAGAGGAAACACAAAAGTCTCCCCTCCACTGACACGTACTCTCTCTCTTTCTCTTTCTCTCTCACTCACTCACTCCCTTTGTCTCTCTCTCTCTCTCCCCCACTATCTCGCTCTTCTATCTCTCCCCAGCTGCATTAGTGGCGTAGTAGTAGTAGTAGTTGTAGTAGTAGTGTTGCAGTATTTCAATGCAATACAAGACTAAGCAAACATAAATAAACATATATAGATGTTTATATAGAAGCTAAAACCACGTGTCTAAATAATAATAAATAAATAAACACGTAATTTTCTATAAACGCTACAATAACACACTCAAAAACACAACAGACAGACATACACACACGCACACTGACTATATACACAATAGTTTCAGTCCTTTTAAACACACTCAAATCAACACACACACACACACACACACACACACGCACACGCACTTTACATTGCCTTACGTTTTCCAGCGTGTTCACTTCAGAATGAGGTTGCTTGGTTGGTTGCGTGCGGCAGTATCAACACACTCACACACACACTCACTCACTCACTCACTTTGTTCCATAAATAGTGTGTCTGTTTTGCTCTCTCAAGGTGACTCAGAGCTGATGCAACGTGGTAAAGCGCCGAAGAGAGAGGAAGAGAGCGAACGTCCTCCTCTCGTGACTGTTGGGGGATAACTGACGTGTGTGTGTGTGTGTGTGTGTGTGTGTTGGGAGAGGAAGGCGGGGGAGGGTCGGTCACTGTTGCTTGTCTGCTACGTCTCTCTCTCTCTCTCTCTCTCTCTCTCTCTCTCTCTCTCTGATGATGCATTTTCAAAGCTCTCTTCACCTATCTATACTTAACTCACTCACTCTCTCTCTCTCTGCTACGTCTCTCTCTCTCTCTCTCTCTGCTACGTCTCTCTCTCTCTCTCTGCTACGTCTCTCTCTCTCTCTCTCTCTCTCTCTCTCTCTCTCTCTCTCTCTCTCTCTCTCTCTCTCTCTCTCTCTCTCTCTCTCTCTCTACGTATACTACATGCTCTGTGGCACGTCCAGCTCACTAACTGCGTCACACACACAGACACACACACACATACATGTTTCTTCTGTATTGTACTCGTTTGTTACTGGTTTCAATATGAGGTTAGTTGGTTATATTACTGACTACTACTATTACTACTGCTGCTACTACTACTACTACTACTACTACTGCTACTACTGCTACTGCTACTACTACTACTACTACTACTACTACTACTACTACTACTGCTACTACTACTACTACTACTACTACTACTACTGCTGCTACTACTACTACTACTACTACTACGACTACTACTACTACTACTACTACTGCTACTACTACTACTGCTAATAATAATAATAATAATACACATACACAAAAAAAAATATTCCTATCTTTGGTTATGAGTCAAATCACTCTTCTTCTTCTTCTTCTTCTTCCTCCTCCTCCTCCTCCTCCTCCTCCTTGTCAATGCTTCAGGAAGACATTGATGGAAAAGAAACATTAATTAATCAACAAAATTACTTATATTCTTTTTTAGTTACTCTTCCTGGGGCGAGAATTCAAGGTCATAGAGTACAAAGGAACACAAAGGATGAACAGACAGCAGCAATGCACCTGTTGAGGAGGAGGAGGAGGAGGAGGAGGAGGAGGAGGAAGAGGAGGAGGAAGAGGAGGAGGAGGAGGGATATTAATAGTTATGTTATGATAATTTGAAGTTAGGGAATGAATGTAATGTTTGCCTCTCTCCCTCTCTCTCTCTCTCTCT
>JAPQNM010000029.1:1388093-1393093 GCA_029783475.1 Metacarcinus magister | reverse complement strand
AGATTATAAGTTCATTTGACCTACACAAGTCAGCTCCAGGGCACCTAACACCTATCATCTGTTTCCTTCATCTATTAAAATGTATAACTTTTCTGAAAATTATCGACTCTCCCGGTACTTACTACATTTTTTATTTTTTGTTCTATATCGTTAACCGTTGGCACCAGTAGGCATAAGGAGGCATGGATGGACTTGCCTCGCCTGTTATTTGGTGTGGGTTTTAGAATTATTTATAGTGACGCCTCGAATGCTTTAAATATCAACGTAAAGTAAGTAGTAAGTCATATTATCTTTATTTTATATGTTTATATATCATTCCAATCCTGTTTTATTTTATTTTATTTTTTATTATTTCTTATATAGGCGGTGTGAGCTACCTTAAGGCTCCCCAAGGTGTGTCCAGCATGTTTTTACCCGGGACTGCTTTGACGCATGTAATCTAGTTCTCGTTGACCTCACTCTGACCTATACAGATTTAACGAGTCACAACGGCAGGTCAAACAGATTATATGAGTCACAAAAACAAGGAAATAATCATAAAACAATCATATTATAACCACAAGAATTCTTAGTACAGAAGCCATACTGAGAGTCTTCATAAAAATAAATAAATAAATAAATAAATAATAGACAAAATAATATACAATAAAATAAAAATATAAACAGACATATACATAAGTAGATAAATAAAATATCAAATACAAGTGAATAAATAAATAAATAAGTAAGTAAATATATAAGAAAATAAATAAATAAGTAAATAAATAAATAAATAAATAAATATATAAGTAAGTACATATATAAGTAAACAAATAAATAAGATAATGATAGAAGGGTAAAAAAAATAACTAATGAACAAAACATAGTTATAACACACTCTAGAGTTACGTTTGGTTTGAACAAGGTTATGTTATTTATCAGTATAGGTTAAGGTTAAAGATAGGTCAGGTCAGGCTGGGTTAGGTTAGGTTAGGTCAGGCTGGGTGGGTCTGGGTGGCTTGACTCAGCTAAGAGGTCATTACGTGAGTTCAGTTCAGTTTAGTTTAGGTTAGGTTAGGTTAGGTTAGGTTAGGTTAGGTTAGGTTAGGTTAGGTTAGGTTAGGTTAGGTTAGGTTAGGTTAGGTTAGGTTAGGTTAGGTTAGGTTGGGAGGTTCCGTAGTTATGCAGATTTACCTACAAGAGGCAAATCTTTGGACTGCACCTCGCCCAACACCTTACTTTTGGTCATAGAGAACATTATATTAACCTAACCTAACCTAACCTAACCTACATTAACCAAACCTTAACCTACATTGACAAATAACAAAACCTTATACAAACACAACTAAACTTTACTTATCGAATATAAAGTCTCACAGAAAACATTGAATATCTCACAAACTAAGAATTTACGACGGAATTATAAGTGAAGAAAACCTCAAAATGCATCAGATAACGAATTAATATAAACATAAATTCTCTAGAGCATTAAGGTGAAGATGGAAAATAATACCCAACAAGATATCAAATGTTCTGTTTTTGTAAATACCTGTAGTCTTCGCCCCCTCCCCTCCCCCCGCCCCCCGTAAATACCACAGCATCCCCACAGGTCCCCAAGCTTGTTTAGGGTGATGACGATAGCTTACAACACACACATTACTACCATACCAATATCAAAATCATTCTACATGCATTAAAATCAATATGAACAGCGTGTTATTCATATCAAGGTGAAATACAGTGTAGTTGTAAAATTATACCGTCTCAACACGTACTAGAAACCTGCCATAGATGCAAACAACATGAAATATATAAATAGCCTTACCTTTGGCCGCGTGAGTCCTGTTTAAATACTCGTAACTCGTCATAAATAAGGTCAAGGAAGGCCTCGTCCCCCCCCCGCAGGTACCGGCCAGATATATAAGTCGCCAGCGTGATCACATACGCGAGAAAATAAATGAATTGTTTGGTAAGAAGAAGGACGCTTAGACAACCTTAGCTGTGACGTCAGGATGGTGGTACTGATGTCATTGTTTACGTCATGAATACCTGGGTGAATGTGGGTTTATTCAAGGGTTTTGGGTGTTGTTTATAGGGTGACTTTATTTCTTGTTTTATTTTTTGGTTTTGTTTTCTGTGTTTATTTTGGTGGTTTGGCGTTTTTTATTGTTTTTGTTGTGGGTTTGATGTTGTTATGACTGTCTTATTACTGCGTTTTGTTACTTATTAACCATTATATATTGTTTCTTATTTATTCTATCATATTATCTTTGCTTTATATATTGATTTCGTCATGAATTAGATTTTCAAAATGTGTTTGGCTTCGTTATTTAACATCAAAACGTCATAATATATCTTTGTTTTAGTGATATATTAACTATTATAACAAAATCAATTAGTTAAACATCATGATATTTGAGTTAGTATATAATATAGGTCTATTAACAAAATGGAGGAAGTTTAAGCCCTTACTACAGCTCGCAATTGCGTCGTTCTGTTGACGTTTTTTTTATATATTCCTCCTAATTAAATGATTCCTATGATCTTACTTTCTATTAACAATCTACATATTTTTCTATTTATTATTTTGTTATAGATACTCAAAACGAGATAGAGATAGCAATAGAGTTAGTGAGAGAAAGAGATAGTGAGAGAAAGCGAGTGAGAGAGAGAGAGAGAGAGAGTGTGTCAAAACATAACAATATCTTTTCTAGTGCAAGAAAATGCTATAATGGCGTCAATAACAACACAATACCATCAATAACTATAACGAGGTGAAGGTGAAAGTAAATACATTGATCAAGGAAGTGAGGAACCAAGGAAAGAGGAAGAGGAGATACAAATTAAGGTAAGAACGTATGTATTAGTCATACACTCTCTCTCTCTCTCTCTCTCTCTCTCTCTCTCTCTCTCTCTCTCTCTCTCTCTCTCTCTCTCTCTCTCTCTCTCTCTCTCTCTCTCTCTCTTAAGAACATAAGAAATGAGGAGACTGCAAGAGGCCAGTTGATGACCTACACGAGGCAGCTCCTTGCCCCCACCCTTGGAATAATACAATATTTATCCATCCCACCTGTCATCCCTATCCATACTCTCATCCAACTGTCTTTTCAAGCTACCTATTGACTCACCACTTACTACGTGTCTAAATTTTGTATAATATTAATTGCTAATTGAATAAAAGTAATAATCATAATAGTAATCTTCTGTGACCGCTAGCAGCCGCCAGACAGGAACCTGGTGATATTATTTCTTCGTTTTAAACCTTCCCTGTTCCTCTACATGTCATTTAGAGGGATGGAGGAGCAGTAACACATTATTCTTCACCATTAATAGTAAATAACCTAATATAGTAATGTGACAGGTTTCAACAGGTACCCCTAGGTGGCGGTCGTGTGTTGACTGCTGGGTCACGTATATATTAAACCAAATTTGAGATTTTTATTATACACAGGAAAGCATTTATATACTCCTTGAAAAATCGTCTGAAGTACCTAACCGTTTTCTACATAAACATTTGTTATATTTGATTCGTATTTATTTCATGAAAAATGTTTATTTGCAAGGTCAATCATAAAATCGAATAATAGAATAAAGCAATAATAATGAAATTAAACCAATATAAACCATAGAATAGAATATATAAAAATTATTCAAACCGAAAGTAAACCTTAGACAAACCATAACACAAAGAAAAACGGAAAAAATAACGAAAAAATGAGAAAAAAACACACTTAATTATTGTTTACATCCAAGAGTGTTAATTATAGCGTGTTAGGTACAGTAAAAGAAGTGTTAGGACATGACGACCTACAAGGATAGAGATGAAGGTGAGTGTGTTGTGTTGTGAGTGTGTTATGGTGGGCTGAAGCGCAAAAATCCACAAAAATACCGGTATACCGAAGGGCTTCTAATGAACAGGAGTGAGAGTGAGTGAGTGAGTGAGTGAGAGTCTTATATACATACTCACATTACTTATACTTTATGACTTACTGACTTACACACATCCATGGTTGCAGGTAGTGATGAGTGAGGTTGAGTCTTCAGGAGTGATGGATATGGAGGTGACGGGCGTGGGCGTGGGCGTGGGTCAGGGTGTGGAGGTGTTCAAGAAGCCACTGTTCCCAGCACCTCACAGGAAGAGGAAGGTGCTTGATGAAGAGTCTTATATCAGGGTGAGTGGAAGGTGGTAATGATAATAATAATGATGATAATAATGATAATAATAATGATGATAGTAATAATGATGATAATAATGATAATAATAATGATGATAGTAATAATGATGATAATAATAGTAATAATAAGATGAGTCCTATATAAAGTTAATGTAAGGTTTTGTGATTAATAATGATAATACTAATGATGATAATTCTCTAAGGTTTTAATGATGATAATGGTAATAATAATAATAGTAATAATAATAATAATAATATATCAGGTTGAGTTAATTATTTATGTTCCTGCTCCAGAATGTTAACTTTTATTGTGTTATTTACTTTATATTGTCTTGTATTTTATCTTTCCTCGTAGTTGTATTATTTGCTACATTATTCTAACCAATTTATATTAAACAAAAAGTACTATATTTGGCCTTTATTTAATGTTATAAGACTAACTCATTATAGACAACACATTTATTTATTTACTTACATATATATACCTTCAAAAAAGTATAAACAATCATATATATCTAATCTAAACTATGTAGTAATATATAAATACCATTACACTTATACATTTCCAATCATCCATTTTACAGGAGATGGAAAAGATAATAGAACGCGACTTTTTCCCGGACCTTGAAAACCTGAAGGAGAGAATGGAGTATATAGAAGCCAAAGAGAGCAACAACGTCGGCAAACTGAGAGCATTATTCAAGAAATACGCCAGCGAGGGAAACACATCAACCTTACGGAATATTGAGAACAGCCCGGCGACCTTTGAAACACCCGCAGAGGTTAGAGGCTCCTCCACCCCCGCCTCCCACCGCTCCCATGACTCCGATGATTCTAGTGTGGGGG
>JAPQNM010000029.1:1373093-1385593 GCA_029783475.1 Metacarcinus magister | reverse complement strand
GATCTCTACACACAAAAAAAAATGATAATAATAATAATAAAAAAGAAGTTTGCTTTAAGATACAAAAAAGTGCAGTATTTCCCCAAAGATATATAGATACTTGGAATGGACTGAAGGAAGAGGTGATAATGGCAAAGAATGTACATCAACTGAAGGAAAAACTAGACATATATAGATACGGAGACAGGACCACACGAGTGTAGCTCAGGCCCTGTATACTAACACTAGGTAAATACACACGCTCATACAGGAGGGCAGGATTGCTAGCCTTCTGTTACTACCGGCATTGTAAGTTCACAGTTCTTTAGGTAGTATCACGTATATGCTTTATACTATTAATAAACAAACAGGAAGTACAGTGAAAGGAGATGAGTAGTTTTATCATAACCCTGCCTTACTGCAATCATTTAAGCCACAGTAACACACATCAGTATAAATGTTTTCATGTTTTGTGTTTGATAAGTATACGATAGTAATGTATAATATAACAATACTAGGCAAGCGCAATGTTTACTGAGATTTGAAACTCGCGCCAATTTGAATGAGTATTTCAAACTTACCTATGAGTTATAACTTGTATATTCATTGTCCAAAGCAGCTCGTGCGTGAATATAATAAAACAAACTATTGAATTGAAGGTGCATGTAGTCAAGTGGATTAATGGAAGCTGCAACTTATAATAATCAAGAGAGACAAAAATTTGGTGGGAAGCAAAACATCAACATCACAAACAACATACAATAAAACGAAATAAAACACACCCCTGACCTTACAAAAATACGATAAATTACTAAACAAGATACAAATACCAAAAGAATCCGTCAATAACACATGAATACCAAGTAAATCCAATATGAAATTCCCGCACATGCGCAGAGGTGTTCTTAGGCAGTCCTCTGTAAGACCTTGAGAGGAAAGGACACGCCGCACCTCCCTGCCTCCCCTGCCTTCCCTGCCTTCCCTGCCTCGCCTCGTCCTAATAATAACAGATACCGTGGCATCAATAACCCTGGAAGATGAGCTTGAATCCACAATTCCAACAGATCGGAGAGACCTTTGCCAAACAGTATTATCTTATTTTTGACGCAGACAGAGAAGGCAGGGAAAAACTAGCCAATTTTTATCACGTGGGTTTAATAATGTTGTTTATTATGTTATTTGAATAGTAATTAAGACATCATTACTACCTATTATTGACTATGTGTTTTCAATGATAATTAGCATGTGGTTACCTCAGTTACACCTGCTATTAAGAAGGTGTTGAGTTAGTATTTAGAGTCAGTTGTTTATATTAATGTCTTGTATTACGTGAGTTTATTAAGGTTATTTACAATGCTATTATCTTATCAATAGTAGTTAATTAACACTCATAATTAGCTTGTTTGTTTGTTAGCTATTAGGGAAGTGTGGAATTAATTATATTCAGTTGTTTTTATAATGCTTAAACTATACTGTGTTAGGGTTATTTTGGTAGCTAGGTTAGGTTAGGTTACGTTCAGGAATGTGTGTTTGTGTGTACGTGTGTGTTTGTTTGTATGTATGTGTGTGTGTGTGTATACTTGAAATGTTTATTATTGATATGTAATGATGTCTTAGAGTAAACAAACAGTTCATGATGAATATAAACAACAAATATAAACACATACTAAAGCGGCAGACATTCACGTATATTTAGGTGTAATTATTGTTATGAATATTTACCAACATACAATGATTACTTACTAACATCATAAAAGTACAATGTTATGTATACTTAACAAATACATTACATTACAAGCTACGAGTACAATGTTATGAATACTTAGAGACTTATTACATGTTACCAGTACAGTGACCTAACTAACCAACTCGTCCTTTCCAGGCAGAACTGTCTTTAATGTCTTTTGAGGGAGTTCAGGTACAAGGAGCCGTGCAAATATTGGACAAAATAAAGGTGGGTAACTGTGGCTGTTTAAAATGGCGTAAGAAAAGAATGTTAATGATGATATATTGATGATAATGATGAATTAATTATATAATATTGATGATGAAAAAATATTGATGATTATGATGAATGAAGTTATATTGTTTGTTTATATATTAACTACAAAATAACAGGAATTTGCTATGTTATTCTTACACTGTCTGGTCATTTACGTAATAGAATATATGAAACAGTTGACTATATAACGAAAAACTTATGCTTAGATTATTTTATTAGCTATTTATTATTTTACTTTATTATTATTATTATTATCATTATTATTATTATTATTACAGAGCTTAACTTTCAACAAAATCGCCCGAGCCATCACCACCGTAGACTGTCAACCCACGTTCGATGGAGGAGTCTTAGTCAACATTCTAGGACAGCTCAAGGTGGGTTAGGTTAAGTTACGTTTTTTGGCGGGAAATGACCTACCTCCTCATCATCATCCTCCAGTTGTGTTTTTGGCGGGAGATATTGTTCCTCTTTGTAACCCATCTTTTTCAGGTCAAGTTCATAGTTTGTTCTCTGAAAATTGATGAGAAAGTTTTGTCTAGGTTTTATTTTTGGTTTTTTAGTCTTGAAGTTCTGTTTTTTCGGTTTTATTTTTAGTTTTTTCTCTGTTAAGTTCTCAATAGTTCTCTTTCTCACGGTTTTATTTTTGGTTGTCAGTCTTGAAGTTTTATTTTCTCGTTTTTTTTTTTTGGTTTTGGTTTTGTGTTGAAGTTTTGATTCTTTGTTTTCTGTTTTTTAAAATTCTCTCTTGTTTTCATTCTTGTTTTTTTTTTTGCACATAGAAAACACTGACTTGTATTGTTTTTCACTCGTTCCGTTAGATATTAATTTTCTTTAATAACTAAACCCACATTATTAGAAAAAAAATTGTAGTCAGGTTAGGTTAGTTTAGCAGTAAGATTATTCATGATATTAGTTCAGCGCGCACACACACAAACGCACACATGGTTATGGTGTTACGGAATGTAAGTGTAGTTTATTTATTTATTCTTTTTGTATTCATCTTAAAAACCTAAGCATACAGCTCGTCTTTATCAAGGATATTTTATTTCCTATTCTTTATTGAGCATGGAACTTATAGATAATCCAACAACACAAAGTAATGGTGAATGCAGTACCTTCTTAAACACATATATAAAAAGTACTCAACTCTATCCTTATACTACATCTTGGTAACAGTAGTGGTAGTAGTGTATTGTAAATTAAAACAGTACTAGTCTCTCACTTCTTAGTAGTCCAATCTTATTTATATATTCCTCACTTTTCTCTATCTTACATTTCCTGCTCTCTCTCTATCTCTGTATCTTATGTTATTTGCTCTCTCTATCTCTCTATCTTATGTTATTTGCTTGCTCTATCTCTCTATCTTACGTTTCCTGTTGCTGCTGTTTACGAGTTAACACTTCGTTCTCTTGACCACCACCCGCACCCGCACCCGCCCCACCAGATGGATGATGACCCTCCGCATGGGTTCAACCAAACCTTTGTGCTCAAACCCCTCGGTGACAGTTTCTACGTCCAGCACGACATGTTTCGGTTGGCGCTCCACCACATTGCCGTCTGAGTGGAGGGCCGCACCGCCATGTGTGTTAAGGAGGCTCTAAGGGCACCTGTTGTTGATTACCTGCTACGGCACCTGAGTGGAAGGTACTCAAGGGTGTGGTGTGGGTGTCCTGCTAATAGCCTAGCCTGCCTGTGTTGCATGCTGTGTTTTGTTCCACTTGGCTTCGTTTTTATTCGTTGAAGGTAGAGACGATATCAATAGTTTTTATTTATTTATTTTTGATCATATGTGTCGTGTCGGTTTTTAGTTTGTTTCAGTATTGGTTTTGTTGCGGTGTTTTTTTTATATACATCTTTTAGTTTGTTTGTGTGAGTCAGTGATGGGCTACCTACGAGCTGCCACCACTCTTATATTACTAATACTGAGTGTGTACATGTGTGGTATTCAGTATTATAAACTGTTATTACCTACCTCCTGTTGGCTTACCTGTCACCTGTCACCTGTCACCTGTTACCTGTTACCTGTTACCTGGCATTAACCAAAGTGATGTTACATTGGACTCATTATGGACTCACTTTGGACTCTTTACTCACCTGTTATTATTTAGTACTCCTGATTCTTCTTCTTCTTCTTCTTCTTCTTCTTCTTTGGCTTCTTCTTCTTCTTCTTCTTCTTCTTCTTCTTCTTCTTCTTCTTCTTCTTCTTCTTCTTCTTCTTCTTCTTCTTCCTTTTTTCAGCACTTTTTACTCACTCACTCACTCACTTCCTTACTAACCTTAACTCACCTTATGTGTTGTTCAGCACCTAAGGTTTGCCAGACTCTACTGCTATTTGTGTGTGTCGCTACGTGTGTTCGTGTAACCATACAAAACACATTAGTTGTAATATTAATGTGTGTGTGTGTGAGTTAGAATTTAAAGTTAGTGGAAGGTTTTTATAAGTGATGTCTGTCTGTCTGTGTGTGTGTGTGTGTGTGTGTGTGTGGGACTATGTAATGGCACCTTAAGTTTTATATTATATAGTGATTAATTGAGCTAGTCTTTATAAATATATGTGTTGATTAAGCTAGATTTTATATATGTGTTTTTTTATCTTTGTAGAATGTGATGCGTTTGTAGTGTGTTAAGTTGCAAAAATGGCTTCCAGGTTGTGATCTTTTTTGCAATAATATTTTTTTCCCTCGTTTCAGTTTAGTTTCAGTTTAGTTTCAGTTTAGTTTCTCTTTTGTTTCTGTTCCTTTTGAATTTAGTGTTGGAATGGGTTCAAGACGATGACTGAAACTTGACCACATTCATTTTTCAGTTATATTATAAGCTCATGAACAGCCTAACCTATATAGATAGATGAATTATTTAGAAGATTAATGCATGAATTGAAATATGAATGAACGACAATAACAATAACAATTACCACATTAGTTTATCAGATATATTAAGAACTCGTGAGAACTTATTCATTTTGACGGTTAATGTAACGCGTGGTGGAGGAAATATGAATGAACGAATAACAATGATGAAAATAACAATAATAATAATAACAATAATAATAACAATAATGAAAATAACAATAATAATAACAATAATGAAAATAACAATAATAACAATAATAATAACAATAATAATAACAATAATGAAAATAACAATAATAATAACAATAATAATAACAATAATGAAAATAACAATAATAATAATAACCTCTCCCGCCTCCCTACAGATGGATGAGGATCCCGTACATGGATTTTCTCAAACCTTCGTCCTCAAGCCTATGAACGACTCCTTCTACATCCAGCACGACTCCTTCCGTCTGGTCATCCATAATGCCTAATGCCTCACACACACACACACGCACACACACACACACACACACACACACACACACACAGCATCCTTGTGGCCTGCCCTCACCAGTCAAAATGTTTCAGCGGCAGAGTCAGTCAGTCAGTCAGTCAGTCAGTTAGTTTTTTCCTTTTATTTTCTCTCGTTCCGTGTCTGTCAAGGAAAGGATGTATCTCTTAAAAGTGTTTGTTTGTTTGTTTGATTCCTTTGATTTAGACCTATGCAATGCTATGCTATGCTATGCTATGCTATGCTATGCTATGCTATGCTATGCTATGCTATGCTATGCTATGCTATGCTATGAAAGGTGCTCCCAGCCAGCCTACCCTAATGAGCTGCTACTGTCTGTCTGTCTACCACTCAAGACTTGCTAAGATTCCTCTGTGGTGATGTTTTAATGGGAGAGAAAAAGAAAGAAAGGGAGAGAGAGAGAGATATGGATTCCTCACTGGTCATGTTTTATTTTGAGAGAAAAAAAAAGAAAGTAAGAGAGAGATTCCTGAGTGTTGTTTTATCTGAAGAAAGAGAGAGAGAGAGATAGTTTAGCTAAGCAATGATTACTCTACACAAGATGCTGACTAGTGTGAAGAACATATTAAGAAGTGTTGCAGTTAGTGTTTTTATCATCATTATTATTATTATTATTATCTAGGAATACTTAAGGTCACTACTTTTGGTCACCTGTTTGTAATCTGACTCTGCTTACTTACCATCCATCCACTCTGCTAGTAAGCTTCCCTCAGCTAAGGTCTCGTCAGAACCACACTGTAAACCGCTATCATGCATTGGCCAGTTTGTGATGCTTGTTTGACGGCACGGCTCGTTATAGTCTATGTTTATGTTTGTAATGGTATTTGACAGTGTGTTTGTGTTTTGTGAGGCTCCTTGACGGCTTATTATCGTGTGTTTGTGTTGTTGACGGCTTGTTAAGGTGTGTTTGAAGCCGGGCTGATCAGTAAGAGGCTGGCAGGGTTAAACGATAGGCTCAAACTGGATCATCATCTCATTGTTAGTATTTAGCACCAACACAACCAACCTTCTTGCCTTGTTCATAGTATTAAGTATTATTATTATTATTATTATTATTACGGTGTTAGATAATCCAGCTGCTACGAGGAAGTTTTGTATGAGTGGGAAGTTGATATTCGTACGTACATAAAGGTGATGAGTGTGTACGTCTTTTGATCCTGTATGAAGGGACTGAATTATTTTGGTCTGTCTTGCTGTAAAATTTTCGCTGATTGCGCTTTTTTTGAACGTAAAAAATTTGAGGTTAAAAATTTGTGTGAGGTTTTGGTATGAAATGAATCATATCCGAATGTTAAACGTTTGTTTTTTCTTGGAAGTCTATTTTTGTTCTCTTCCTCATCATTTCATCAACAAAACAATGAAATAAATAAATAAATAAACAAACAACACCAACTTAGTCTAGACAAGTGCATGAAATCAATTTGTTAACCAGTGACCTCAATACACACACACACACACACATGATGTTTTCTATCTAAACGAATTTGTATAATGATTTTGTATGAATATTATGCATAGTACACATTGATCAGCTATATTGCATGACATAACTTACTAGAAACTGTTACTGTACTCATGGAATTGTCGAAAGCAGCAGCACACTATAGGCAGTAACATCACGCATACTTCTGTTCTGTATGCTAAGGAAGACTGAAAAAATTACACCGTTTTGTATTGGCATTAGGATGTATCTCGGCAGTGTGGGGAGACGTGTGTATGTATGTACGTATGTATGTATGTATGGGGGTTGGTTTTGGTGTGGGCTGACTCTACAAGGCATTAAGGACCAGAGGTAAAAATATTCTCCTCTTGGAAGATAAAAAAACAAAAACATACTATATAAATGAAGAAAAAAAAAATGCTACAATTGCCACAAGTTGATCATGATTGAAATACAGTAATTTTCTTATATGTTATGTTGTTATTTAATCCCTTGGTGAACTTGTTATTTTAGTTATGCATTGTGTTATCCACCCAGCACCTCTATTCTTTGTTATCCTCTTAAGGGTTGGGTGGCTGTGTGGTTGAGTACTCGCCTGGTGACCTAAGGGTTGTGGGTTGGATCCCGGGTCACGGCTGCTGCTTGGTGAGAGGGAAAGCACTCTCTCGTAAACCCTAGCAGGACTATATATATGGTCTGTTGATACCTATAGTTCAGGGAGATTATATAGTGTTTTTGTAATGTGTTGATATAGGATTCTAGCAAAGGTTTAAGTTGTTATTGTTATTGTTATTGTGAAGGTAGATGAGTTTGAGTGTTGTTATTATTGGGTATCTACTAAACAAGGAATAGCAGAAAAGTGTTGAATTCTTGACAGGATCAGAGTCACTTAAATAGAGTTTTTACTATTTTTCTTTTTCCTATTTGCATTGTTAAGGAGGATGTTCAGCTAGACGTTTCTCAATACACATAAGTAAGAAAAGTTTATATTTTTTATTTTGACTGGAATGATATATATATAGAGTACAGTACATACATTTGTCTTGATTGAAATGAAACTTTTGCAGCAACATCAAGGCAAGGCAAGGCAAGGCAAGGCAAGGCAGTATACATCACACCAAAAAGTTTTCTCTTTTCTCACAACTTCTATCTACAACAATAAATGAAAGAAATATGTTTAGAAAATATATTGTACAATGTCAATAATTCAAACTTGAGCTACAATTTCCATGTCTTGTATATTAATCTAATGTAGTATTCTTAAGTGATAAATTTTTGATATATCTTGTTTAACCTCCCCTTGATCTGGAGATTGTCCTTGACCTATCAGTCTGTTGGGCAGTGTTGGTTGTTTCCCTCACAGCCTCTTGACCTGTCCTCCTTGCTGTCGTCCTATCCCCAGTTGGGCGAGCGCTTGCCGTCGTTCTATCCCCAGTCTGCCGTGCGTTGGACCGTCCTCGAGGTGCTTCCTCAGTATCCCTCACTGTTCCTGCTGACCTTGAGCTGCTTGTCCTCTCCTGTTTTGGCTCCTCTACTTTAGGTTCTTTGGGAGTGTTGACTTCAATCTCAGGTGGAGTGAAGGCAGTTTTTCCTGCTGCTTTTACCGGTTCTGCCTCTGTCTCCACCTCTGTCTCTGTATTCTCTGCTGGTTCACTTGGGGTCTCTACTTTCTTCTCCATGGCTTCCTCGGGCTGGCTTGGCTCTGTGGCTGAAGGCTGTGGGGTGTCTGGTGCTGCGTTAGGCTCGGATATATCCTGTGTACCCTGCAGTGCTTTGATTATTGACTGAATCTCCGCATTGGCTTCATCCTCAGCAGCTGGACTCTCACTTTCCTTCACCATGGGAGCTTCACTTGGCTTCTCTGTAACAGTTACTTCGGGTGTGTCATCTTGAACGGGCTTGGCAGGGGCAGGGCGAAGGGGAGATGATGTGGGTATAGCTATTACAGGTCTTGTCTTGGCACGGGAGTTGTCCTGTGCGGGTATAGCTACTACGGGTCTTGTCTTGGCACGGGAGTTATCCTCTGTGGGTATAGCTATTACGGGCCTTGTCTTGGCACGGGAGTTATCCTCTGTGGGTATAGCTATTATGGGCCTTGTCTTGGCACGGGAGTTATCCTGCGCGGGTGTTGCTGTGGCTTGTGCCCGTCTTGAAGTTTGCTGTGGTGGTGGTGTTGGTCTGTTGGCACCTCTACCACCACTATTAATCTTACGGCCTTCACGTGCTGGGGAGCTCTGAAGGTTCCTGCCCCTGGGTCCTCTTGCTTCGGGTTGAGGCTCCTCCGTCTCCACCTCTACTCTAGGTGCTCGGCGGGACTCACTGGCCACTAGGAGCCTCTTACGCGTCACCACTGGGTTTATAGAAGCATCGAGGCGGCGGGCACCAATACCCTCTGCATTCATCGCCTCAGCTACATGAACTTCTTGCCGGATATCAGAGCCAGCCGGTCGTGTAGTCACCTTTAAATGTGATGGATTCACAGGCTCTTCATTATTAAATTTCCTTCGTTCTTCAGGGGTGTTTCTATTCCCGAGGAGACCAGAGAACTTAGGGCGACTCTTAGGCTTCTTGGACTCCTCTACATTCTCACCCTCATCACTAGGAAGCTTTTTAAACCCTTCTGGACGGCTGGGTCTGAAGGCCTTCTTGGAGGACTGAGGACGGGATGAACTAGGTCTCCCGGGTGTGAACGAGCCTTGGTCTTGGTCTTGGGCTGGGAGTACCTGTTGTCTTGGCTGAGGTCTAGCTGCCGCTACACTAGGTTGTTGGACTTGGAACCGATGCACGATAGGGAAGGATATTGGGTCTTGCTGTGACTTGGAGGAGGAGATTCTGAATGTCTCTCTAAAGCAGCAGAGGTTGTAAAGGGCGCAGCACATCCCTGGCCGCTCCTCCACTACGCTCACGTCTCCTGTGTGTACGCGGGGCAGGCAGTCATGCTGAGGAAGGAAGGAAGATGTGTGTGTTATTTATCATGGCCTGGAGGATCACGCGCTGGACTAATTATGTGTGTGGGAAGGAGAGTGTTAGGAAAGGTGTGTGTGTTGTTCATTATGGTCTGGAGGATCACGCGCTGGACTTATAAGGAAATAATAGGAATGAAATATATACAAAATAAATGAAAATACACACACATGCACATACACACATAGGAAAAGAATAAATTAAGATACAGTAAGATACAAGAACTAAAATACAGTAAGGAATTAAGATACAGTTAGATACAGCACAAATACATTAAAAAAACATACTAGTTATCATTCCATAAGAAAGAAAACAAGAGTTAGAAGATAAAAACAAAGTATGACTAGGCTGAGAAAAACCTAACCTAACACTTAACTAGGCCTACCCACAAAATTTAACCCCGCCCCCCCAAAAGTGACTAACCTAACTAGGCCTATCGATAAAAATTTGATCTACACCTTAAACAAATAAAAAAAAGAATAAAATGACTAATCTATCTAGGCCTATCCAGTAAACTTCTTTTTTCTAGCCTATTGTGGTTATTAACGTTATATTTTATGAAGAAGAAGAAGGAGAAGACGAAGAAGAAGAAGGAGGAGGAGGAGGAGAAGAAGAAGAAGGAGAAGAAGAAGGAGAAGGAGAAGAAGAAGAAGAAGAAGAAGAAGAAGAGCAACAACAACAACAACAAAGAAGAGAAGAAAAAGAAAAAGAAGAAGAAGAAAAAGAAGAAGAAAAGAAGAACGAGAAGAAGAAGAAGAAGAAGGAGAAGAAGAAGAAAAAGGAGAAGGAGAAGAAGAAGGTAGAGAATAAGTAAATAGAAATAAAAAGATTTAGAAGACAAATAAACATACAAAATAAATGAATAGATAAACAATAAAAATGTAAATAAATAATGCTAATAAAATAATAGTACATTACTAAGCCTAATTATTATTGTTTAGTTACTTAAATTAACTGTTATCATTAATTTTACTGACTTTTTTTAGGTAAATCATCGACTATTAATATATATCTTAACAAAAACATAACATATATCACTATTTTCCTATCAATAAAATAATAATCTATTGTTATTGAATTATACAGAGACATTACGTTAAGGAATAACATATTAAATAACATTATACATTATTTGAAATTATTTTTGGCGTCAGTCGCTGAGAAAGTTTGAAAGCGGAAGCACGTACGACCTTGAAGCTGAGAGTTGCGCCAAAAATAAGAAATAAGACAAAAAAAAGGTAATAGAAAGAAGTAATGAGATATACTAATGATTTGTAATGTATTAATTGTATTGTATGTAAGGAGAGTGTGTATATAGGTAGGGTGTTAGTGAGGGTCCACGTGTGTGTGTGTAGCGAGGCTAGCGGCGGCGTGGCGTCAGGGTGGAGGAAGGAGGTGGAGGAGGAGAGAGAGATGGAGGAGCAAGAGGTGAGAGGTGGAGCAGTTGGAGGTGAAAGATGGAGCAGGTGGAGGAGAGAAGTGAAGCAGGTGGAGGAGAGAGGTGGAGCAGGTGGAGGAGAGAGGGGGAGGAGCAGGAGGAGAGAGGTGGAGGAGCAATTAGTACAAATCCAACTCGTGATCAGTATAGTCAGTCGCCATTAGCACTTTTCTGTACAGTGACAATATTATTTCTTTATTTCCTCCAATGTTTTTTTTTTATTTTTTTTTTTTAAGTCAAGCAAGAATTAAGAAACAATACATATATATAATGAAGAGAAAGTGCTTGTGTCATTGCCATTGTCATTTTCAAACTATACAAAATCAAGTGAATATATTTTTTTAACCCAGCAAATGTTGAGGCAGGAAAAAAAAAAACCGACAAATTTAATAATAATAAGAAAATTTAAGAAAAAACTTTGGAAATATATACAGATAAGCAAATTTATTCTCTCTCTCTCTCTCTCTCTCTCTCTCTCTCTCTCTCTCTCTCTCTCTCTCTCTCTCTCTCTCTCTCTTTCAACACGCGTTCCTTCATGTACTGACTCACAATAGCTGTAATAGGCTGTTTGACCTGATTTCTCTTGTGTACACAGTTAGTAGCTTGACCTACACGTGTATGTATAAGTATGAGTGTGTGTGTATGTATGAATATGTCTAATTTATGTATGATGTCTATAATTAAGTGATTCGTTATTGTGTATTTCTATTGGTTGAGGTGTTAACAAGCGGTAGTTTAGCACTTGTTTCCCCCGGAGCTATGTGCCGGGAGCAGTGTTAGGCAGTTCATCCTTAGCAGCCAGACGGGACACACGTTCACCTACCTTGTGTACTCCTAACTAACACAGTAAATCTTAAAAGTCCAATTAGTATTAGTAGTATTGACCCTGCTTAGTGTCAGGGTTAGTGCGTGTGTGTGTGTGTGTGTGTGTGTGTGAGGGAGGATTGGGTACATTGGCTGTCGAACGTGACGCAGTAAGTAGGATGTGTGGAAAAAAGAAAATATTCCTTACTTTTTTTTCTTTTCTTTTCATTTTTTCTTTTTACATTGATTGAAATTTGATGTTAATAGAATAGAGATAAGTTTGATTTTTTTAAGATGAATAATATAATTGAACTGAACATAGCGTAGCATAACATAACACATCTTAATTTAACTTTACTTAGATGTACTCTAATATAATCTACTTTACATATCCTAACCTAACCTAACCTAACCTAGCAATACCCAATCATAACCATTCTTTATACTACCATCACCCAATCACATCCAACCATCCATCACCCAATCATAACCATCCTTTACAC
>JAPQNM010000029.1:1353093-1363093 GCA_029783475.1 Metacarcinus magister | reverse complement strand
CTCATTACAATAATAATAATAATAATAATAATAATAATAATAATAATAATAATAATAATAATGAAAACAAAAATATAATATAAAACTCACAAAGAAAATATCTTAATGAATATTTCATTAATCAATTTACTGCTTACACTTTTCCTCCCTTCTTCCCTCCCTCCCTCCCTCCCTCCCTCCTTCTCTCCGTTAACTGGATCAGACTAGTAATCTTAAGCAAGAGGCGGGCAGTAAGTGGAGGGAGTGGAGGGAGAGGGAGGCAGAAAAGTGGAGAGGGGAGAGGAGGAGGAGTAGTAGAAAGGGGAAGGAGAGAGGGGAGGGAGGGGAAAAAATCCATTAACCTTGCTAACCTAACCTGTCTCCTTTGACCTGTTACTCTTGTGTGTGTGTTAGTGGACCTGTTAGATACCTGTTGTTAGATACAGGTCATGCTGTCACCTGGCCGCGCGGGGGTGCAGGTGTGTGTGTGTGTGTGTGTGTGTGTTTGTATATATCTATGTGTGTTTATGTTCACCTGATTACTACTTGGACCATCTGTTGTACCTGTTACTGTTACTTGTGTTGCCTCTCACCTGTGTGCTATTACCTGTTCTGTTACCTAGGCCTATTTCCTTCCTCATTGCCAGGTAGTATCAGGTGTATCTTGCCTACACACCTAATACTTACCCTGTTACTCCACCTCTTCCTATCACTACACCCCTAACCTAACTTAACCTAACCTAACCTAACCTAACTTAACTTAACCTAACCTCACCTCACCTAACTCATTTTCTCCTCTGCTTCTTCCTGTCACTCTACACCTAACCTTTGACTCCAGCTCTTCCTGTCACACTCACTCCACACCTGGTCAGTAGGTCTACCTGTTCTAGCTAGACGCGTTCACTTCTTCTATTCAATAACAAGACCCTGATGAAGCTATGAGGCGACACTGGTCCTGTAGCTTCCTCTTCCTATTGGTATTCTCACTAACCTTACCTGACCTGACCTACTTCCATGTTAAGCTTGGTCTACTTTGTGTTGATTTATGTTTGATATGTATATGTCTTGCACCGCCTAGTTTGACCTCGATTGACCTTTCAGTTGTAGTACATTCCTTTGGTTAATTTTGATCTTTATGTCTTGCTTTATGATGCTAGTTTGACCTCACCTGACCTCTCTCTCCATTGTGCATTCCTTTGGGTTATAGTGCATATGAGAGTTTGACCTCACCTGACCTTTCCGCTTGAGATTCCTTGGCTTATAGTGTACATCTAACCTTTGTGTGGTACGTCATTTCTTACTTACTTACTTTACCGACCACAACACTGTCTGGAAGTCATTGAATTGTGTGATGTTTTGTAATGTTGGTGTTCTTTAAATTAAACTTCTTACGTTTTGATATTTGGAAACTGACTTTTTGATATAAATTTGTGTGTAGTTTGTGTGAAAAGGAGAGTGAGTAAGCTGGGAGGGAGGTAAGGAGGGATGGAGGGAGGGAAGTTGATGGTAAGGGAGGGAGGAAGGGAGAGAGTGAGAGAGAGACTAGACTGTGAGGGGTGAAGGAAGAATTGACTGGATGGAGAGAAAGTGTAAGCAGAGAAGGGCGGGAGAGAGAGAGAGAGAGAGAGAGAGAGAGAGAGAGAGAGAGAGAGAGAGAGAGAGAGAGAGAGAGAGAGAGAGAGAGAGAGAGAGAGAGAGTCAAAATAATCACACTGTAACCTCAAGAGACAGCACCTAGCAACCTTTTTTCCTTTCAGTCACCCTTCAAATTGTGTCCTTGATCTGGGTGGCCACTCACACACATACATACATACGTACACACACACATACACACATACATACGTACACACCCTCTGCTCTACTTTTCCTTCTTGTACTCTTGTTTCATCATAAAGGTTAATAATTTGTACTTTCCTCTCCTATTTTTTGCTATTTTTATATTTTCTAATCTAAATATATATATCGTTAATTTATATATATTTCAGAAAGTGACTTAAGGAGAATCAGAATATAGAATAAATGAGTTAAAATAATAATAATAAAAGATACTTAATTGCAAGAATGTTATGTTATTTCAGACTACAAGTTTGATTTCAAAAACACAAAAAACACAGACACAAAGGCGATGTGTTTCACCTAAATGTCGTGTGTGTGTGTGTGTGTGTGTGTGTGTGTGTGTGTGTGTGTGTTGACCTTATGGAAGCACGGTAGGGCCAAGTGAGTGTTGCGTTGTTTCTCATACTTACGCACTGAAGTCACCGGGAGGGAGTTCAACAAGGGGAGGAGCTGCCCCTTCCTGGATTTGATATATATTTTTTTGATCTCTTAAATAGCATAGTTGTTTGACATTGAACTTATTACCAGACAGTTAGTTAATTATTTAGTTGATTTATTTAGTTATTTTATTATTTATTTAGTTAGTTTGTTAGTTATTTAGTTAAAACAAACAACTAAGTATTCTCAACTCAGTGAATTCAAAACAAATGAAGATGGTTTAGAGATATTAATTGTTTTTATGACGAGAGAGAGAGAGAGAGAGAGAGAGAGAGAGAGAGAGAGAGAGAGAGAGAGAGAGAGAGAGAGAGAGAGAGAGAGAGAGAGTGAGGGTGAGGACAGGTGATCTTTGTCTGATAGAAGTGGTCGTTTGGTCACTCCGTTCAAGCCACTCCCACCTTGCCTTCTTCGGCCACGCCCTTCGGTCCAGTTCCTCTCAGTGAAGGTAACCAACCCACTAACCCCCCCCCCTCCTCCTACCCTTCCAACCCCCCCACCAACCCCCCACCAACCCCCCACCAACCCCCCAAGACACACCCAAACCCCACCTAACTCAATCTGATGACATTCCTCCCTCCCTCCCTTCCTTCCTTCCTTCCTTTCTTCCTTTCTTTCTTTCTTTCTTTCATCACTCTTCCTCTCTTCCTTCCACTTCCCAACTTGTACTGAAGGTTAGGTCAGAAGAATTCCTTGACCTCTGACCAGGCAAGTTCAAGCAAAGGTCAGGTTTAGTTCTCCCCCAAATGTGGTCTTTCTTATGTTGGTATGTACCCTAGAGTATTGAGTTTATAGAAAGGTCAGCTTCCTTAACTTGCTACTAGGTCATTGTGTTTCCAAGGTCTGTAGTTTCCTAGTATTGAGTCTTCATCAAGTTTAGTCTGAGTGTCGTGTACTCAGACAAGGTCGCTTCTGTTACAAGGTCATAGAACAAAAGAAGATCGAAGACTAACTGTAGAGATTGTTAATGGTTTGAATTTTACGTTAAACTTTCACTTTCCAGACTGACAGAATTCACTTAGGTCCGTCTGGGTGTCAGGTTACAAGACAAGGACTCACAAATCACAAGGTCATTACTATAGAACAGGAGAAGATTGAAATATAACAGTATAAAATAGTAATGATTTTTATTTTACGTTAACTTTCACTTCCCAGACTGATAGAATCGACTCAAATCCGTCTGGGTGTTAGATTACAAGACAAGGACTCACCAATCTTTTACTATAGAACAAAAGAAGATCAAAATATAACAGTAGGGAATATTAATGATTTAAATTTTACCTTAACTTTCACTTCCCAGACAGACTCTACTAAAATCCATATAAGTGTCAGTTTACAAGACAATCACACCCACCACTCAAGGTCAATGCCAAAAACAAAGAGAAACACAAGAAAACGCGGAAGAAAACGTATATTCAACTCAAGTTCATGTTAATTAGGAAAAAATATATGTCCCCCGGATGTTAAATGTCACAATACGCTTCAATTAATGACCTCATCTTACCCAGACAAAGGGATGGTCAAGGATGGTACTCTCTGGACCATTGTTACCTGTGAACGTGAGGGAACAACGGTGACAAGACTTATTGCAGTGCTAGAAGGAGAATGTTAGCCTCAAAAACAGCGGCAGCCCTTAATATAGTGGTGGAGAGAGATTGTTAGACCCAAAAACACACCACCAGTAGGAGGAAGATATTATAATAGACTAAAAAACAGCGACAAGACTTATTGCAACAGTAGAAGGAAAATATTATACATAAAAAAAAAGAGAACAGTAACAACGCCTAGTACAAAGGTAGAAAGAGAATGTTTAAACCTGTGTCATTATAGTGAGTTAATTTTCATTGTGTTCCATTGCAGTTTTATTTAGGTTAGGTTAGACTAGGTTAGGTTAGGTTAGATTAGGATAGGGTTAGGTTAGGTTAGGTTAGGTTAGGTTAGGTCAGGTTAGGTTAGCTTAGGTTAGGTTAGACTAGGTTAGGTTAGGTTAGGTTAGGTTAGGTTAGGTTAGGTTAGGTCAGGTTAGGTTAGCTTAGGTTAGGTTAGACTAGGTTAGGTTAGGTTAGGTTAGGTTATTCTTAATCTCCTCTTCATCTTATCATTCTTATCTTCTTTCTGTATATGCCAGTTATAGGAGTGTTTACCAAAGCGTTAGTCTATGAGGTGATATTAGAGAAAACTTTAATTTCAGGGGAGATTATAATGTTCTTCTACTGATAGGTAAAAACATTGTCGCCCTGCACTCGTTTTCTTTCTTTCTCTCTACTTTATTTACAAACTTTAAGCAGTGGAAGATAATGGGAAGGCGGCAAAGTGAGATAGAATATATTTTTTTTAAGCAAGAAAGTAGGAAGGAGAAAGTAAAGAGTAGATGTAGGAGTGAGGTCGAATGTGTTTAAATAGAAAAGAGAAAAGTATGTATATGAACTTACAATAGAAAGAGTAAGTTAGAATTTGTAAGTAGACATAGAAAAAAGTATGTTTATAAATTTACCAACATTATCATCATTTCAGAAACAGGCGAACATCATGCAGACCCAAAGAGAGATAGAGAAAGTGAGAGAGAAAAAAGAAAGAACGAGAGAAGTGATGTGAAAGAACTAAGACAAATATACAAAGACTGATCTCAACTTTCTACCCAAAACAGTAAGTGTAAAATATTATCATGTACTTCTTACCTCTATTAATGCATTGAGACTACAATAGAAAACAAGGAATATATAGTAACGAGAAGATTTATACGAGTCAACCTTAAAATAATATAATAAAAAACGTAAATAAATCAATGAGAGAGAACTATATTAAAGGGATGACTTAAAATATATGAGAATTCTTAGTTTTTTTCTTGATATCAATTCTCTAAGATGGATTTCAATAGTAAGTTATCTATTACTACTAAAACGTGGTAATTACTGTTATATTACACGCGTTTGATCTAAGACTGATAGTAATAAGAATAATATGTTAGTTGTATACATTATAGATTAGCATTATAACTTAGCATCAATAACAATAAGGAAAAAATAATAAGAAAATAGAACCGACTGGGAATAATAATAGGTTTTTTTTGTTATTGTTTTTAGTGATATAAAGAAAGAAATAAAAAAAATAACAAGAAATAAATCATAATATACACTTAACTTTGTATTGTTTATTATTATATATGTTTTATGCTATTTTATATTTGCTGTTGTTTATCTATTTTTTTTATTATACTGATATTATTGTGTGGTAGGAAAGTTGGGGGAGTGTTGGGGGAGGTTATGTGGCGTGTGTGGTGGTGTGGTGGTGTGGTGGGTGGTGGGGGCGGAAGGTTCATGTGTGGTTTGAAGGTCATGTTAGGTCATCTTGTTTGGCATCTGGTTTTGCCAAATGTTTTCTTGTGGCTAGCATCTCATCTCACCTCTCTTTGTTTATACCTCTTCCGCCTCTCTCTCTCTCTCTCTCTCTCTCTCTCTCTCTCTCTCTCTCTCTCTCTCTCTCTCTCTCTCTCTCTCTCTCTCTCTCTCTCTCTCTCTGTTCTAGGGTATAAATTGAAGGTTTTTCAGTGACTTGGTAATACAGAATGTAATGTTATGTAATGTTATGTTATGTTATATTATGTTATGTAATGCTATGTTATGTTAGTGATGCTAGGTGTAACAGCTGGAAGGCGAGAGTAGAGATGAGAAGGAGGAGGAGGAAGAGGAGGTAATGATGATGATGATGATGAAGAATAAGGAAAATATTAATAATGATAAGAATGAAGAGGAGAGAGGAGGAAAAAATTGATGAGGAAAGAATGGATATAAGAAAAAAGAGAAGAATTAGGGGAAGATATAACATACATAGAATAATGAGGAGAAGGAGGAAGACTAGATAAAGAGAGAAAGAAAGAGAAAAAAGAGAGAAAGAAAGAGAAAAAGAGATAGAAGTTGAAGTCATAAAGGTAATTAGACATTACTACCAAGTGCTTGTTAGGAAAAGATAATAAAGATAAAAAAAATAAATATATATATAGTTTAGTTTAGTGAGGTGGTGAAAATGTGAAAAATTTTACACGAAATGGCTAAAAGGTGGAGTTTGAAATCGCGTTTTTGAAAAGTTTATTTTGTTTTCTTGTTTAGGATTTTCAATGGTTGTACTATTTTGTTTTCTTTTTTTTGGGGGGGGCGGGAAACATTACTATCTACCTTGTGTTATCTTGATTCTTCCTCCTCCTCCATCACCTCTCCTCCTCCTCCTCCTCCTCCTCCCCTCCTCCTCCTCCATCACCTCCTCCTCCTCCTCCTCCTCAATTAGCAGCCCTTACCAATCTTTAACACACAAATAACTCACACCAACACAAGATACACAGATAGATAAAGCAGATCATAGTCATCATCAGCCATCATCATCATCATCATCATCAATCATCATTCTTTTCCTCGGAGTCACAAAACCAGGAAATTCAAAGTGTTATTCCGTTAAGAGTGAACAGCAGTCAACCCACAAGCTGCCCTGAGATTACTCGGGGGCGTGCGTGTGTGTGTGAGGGCGTGGGTAAAGGCGTGGCTGTGTGTGTGGGCGGGGGGGAGAGAGAGGGGGTTAGTGTGTGTGTGTGTGTGTGTGTGTGTGTGTGTGTGTGTGTGTGTGTGTGTGTGTGTGTGCATTCATTTTTAGGTAGTAATCAGGGCAATTTTGAGGGTACGTTTCTCTCTCTCTCTCTCTCTCTCTCTCTCTCTCTCTCTCTCTCTCTCTCTCTCTCTCTCTCTCTCTCTCTCTCTCTCTCTCTTTCTCTCTTTCTCTTTCTTTCAGTTCTGTTGATGTATTGTGTTGCTTCCGTGTGTGTGTGTGTGTGTGTGTGTGTGTGTGTGTGTGTGTGTGTGTGTGTGTGTGTGTGTGTGTGTACAAGCAAACATCCTCCATTCCGTTTTCTATGACAGTCAACAAAGGGGTGTCTCAAAAAAATCAAATAAAATAATTGGATAAATAAATAAATAATCATATTCCGGTTAGTAATTCGCATATTTTTTTTTTTATATATATCAATTTCCTGAAGATGAATATAATTTTCACTCACTCTTCTATGACATATGGGAGGAGGAGGAGGAGGAGGAGGAGGAGGAAGAGGAAGAGGAAGAAGAAGAAGAAAGAAGAATGGAAGTAGATACAAGAAAAGATGAAAAAAGATAAATCACGAAAATGAAAACAGGAAAAATGAAAAAGGAAGAATATGAAGAAGAGGAGGAGGAGGAGGAGAAGAGGAGGAGGAGGAAGAGGAAGAAGAAGGAAGAAGGATGGAGGAGGAGGTAAATACAAGAAAAGATGAACAGATAAATCACAAAAATGAAAAAGGAAGAATATGAAGAAGAAGAGAGAGGAGGAGGAGGAGGAGGAGGAGGAGGAGACAGAGGTAACCAGGCTGACACCCCCCCCCCGGATACTCCCCATTATGTCTTTTTACAGTTTTCCTCCCATGGTCTTCTCTCTCTCCTTTTCTTCAGCCTCTCACCACTGCATATTAGACGTACGGTAATGGCCACAGGCGTACGATGGTTCCCAAGCAGCTATACGCGTACGATAATAAGGGTTGCGTACGATACACACACACACGTACACACACACATACATACACACGCATAATAAGAGCAGTGTACGATAATCTCTATTTACACTACGATAACTACTACGGTAATGTGTATATCTATTTATATTTATTTATTTATATTTATTTTTTGATTTATTTACGAATGCTGGGAATAGATAAGAGATTGATAAAGAGGAGGTGGAGGGAAATCTGTGCTTATACACCTCGGAGGAAACCAGGAAACTTAGGAGGAATTTGGGGGAGGAAAGTGAGGGGGGGGGGAAGGTTATAGGTGGAGGGGGTTGGGGGGGTGAGGGATGCTGGTGGTTGGAGGAGGTTGGGGGGATAACTGTGGCTCACCTCACCTTTAACCTCCCCCAAAGAACCACCCCCAAACCCCCTCTCAAACCCTGTAACCTCCTCATTACCTCCCCACCCCCCTATCTCTCTCTCTCTCTGTCTCTCTCTCTCTCTCTCTCTCTCTCTCTCTCTCTCTCTCTCTCTCTCTCTCTCTCTCTCTCTCTCTCTTCCTGTTTGTCTTTTTCTTGTGTTTATTTTCTTAATTTGTGTGGAAGGAAATTATTATTATTATTATTGATTTTTTTTTTATAATTATTGGTTTGTATAAAAATAATTCAATGTATAGTCTATCATAATTTTCTTTTATTTTCTATTTTATTTCGTTTTGTGATTCGCTATTATTTATTTATTTATTATTATTTTTTTTTATCTATCTCTCTTTGTATCATTCATTCATTCCTTTATTTATTTATTTATTTATTTATTTATTTTCTTTCTATTCTATTTTATTCTATTTTATTCTATTTTATTCTATTTTATTCTATTTTATTCTATTTTATTCTATTTTATTCTATTTTATTCTATTTTAATCTATTTTAATCTATTTTATTCTATTTTATTCTATTTTATTCTATTTTAATCTATTTTATTCTATTTTATTCTATTTTATTCTATTTTATTCTATTTTAATCTATTTTAATCTATTTTATTCTATTTTATTCTATTTTATTCTATTTTATTCTATTTTAATCTATTTTAATCTATTTTATTCTATTTTATTCTATTTTAATCTATTTTAATCTATTTTATTCTATTTTAATCTATTTTAATCTATTTTATTCTATTTTATTCTATTTTATTCTATTTTATTCTATTTTAATCTATTTTAATCTATTTTATTCTATTTTATTCTATTTTAATCTATTTTAATCTATTTTATTCTATTTTAATCTATTTTATTCTATTTTATTCTATTTTAATCTATTTTATTCTATTTTATTCTATTTTAATCTATTTTATTCTATTTTAATCTATTTTATTCTATTTTATTCTATTTTAATCTATTTTATTCTATTTTATTCTATTTTATTCTATTTTATTCTATTTTATTCTATTAACTTCCTCGTCTTTTTATTCCCAATCAAATCAAAGTTCGTGATTGGTTAAAAAAAAAGACAATTATTTTGATTTAATTATTTGAACGATAACTTAATTGAGGGAGGAATGGGGGCGTTGAATGGAGGGCAGCGGGGGGGGGAGGAGGAGGAGGAGGAGGAGGAGGAGGAGGAGGGGGGAGGGTGTCTGGAGCGAAGAAATAAGGGGAGGAGGAGGAGAAGGAAGCTGAAGGAAAGATGGGAGAGAGGTTACCATCACGTCATGAGGAGGAGGAGGAGGAGGAGGAGGAGGAGGAGGAGGAAGTAGAGAACGACTGGAAGGTAGAAGGAGAACGATATAAACACATAGAACAATACTATAATAACAATAAAACAAAACTAAAGAAGAAGAAGAAGAAGAAGAAGAAACCAGATTGAAAACCACACAGAGAACCACAAACGAAGAACACGAATAAGAATAACAGGAAGGATGAGAACGCAAAGAAGATAGAAAGAAAGAAGAGGAGAAGATAACAATAATAGTAATAAGAAAATGAAAGAAGATGATCAGATGGAAGAATAGTAATAGTAGTAGTAGGAGGAAGAAGATCAGTAGCAGCAGGAATAGCAATAGGAGCAAGAATAGTAGTAGTAGAAGTAGTAGTAGTAGTAGTAATAGTAGTAGTAGTAGTAGGAGAAGGAAGAAAATCAATAACAGTAGGAGGAGTAGCAATATAAACAAGAATAGTAATAATAATAATAGTATCAATAGTAGTAGTAAACAAAAACCTAACCTAACCACGATCAA
>JAPQNM010000029.1:1345593-1348093 GCA_029783475.1 Metacarcinus magister | reverse complement strand
AGGCTCCGCGACAGCCTCCAACACTACTTACTGTCCTTCTTGTGGTCCTTGCGTCTGTGTTTTCCTGGTGCTGGCTTTGTTGTCATCATATATTTACTGACTCTTCATCACTATCTAACCCTCCTTTCAATAGCCTTCTTCTCACCCTCCTCCTATGACTTGAGTAATATATGTAAAGGCTGTATAAATCCTGGTTGAAAGGCAGTTATTATATTCATAGTGTGTTTGGTGGTTGTCTGAAGTGCTGGAAGCCTGAAGGTGTTATGCAGGGTAGGTAAGGGGTAGGTTTGGGCTTGGCAGGGGTGGGTAGGGAGGTAAGTAGGTGTGTTTGGGCTTGGCAGGGGTGAAGGTGTGGTTTTTACAAGGTTATTTAGACTTCCCTATATACTACCTTGCCGTGCCCTTGATATTAATGCCCTAGGACACTTATTTCTGTAGTGCCCTTAGGTTTAATTCCTCCTATAACCTTTCTATACACATTCCGATCCTATTGTAATTATTTAACACGTTTATTGACCTCCTGCATGTAGACACCGAAGAAAGAAGTGGTTTTGCTACCCTCACTGTCGTGTCTGCTAACCTAACCACAATGATTTTTTTTTTTCTTTCTTTTAATCCCCGCCCCCTGCCCCGCCCCTCTCCGCCCCCCCTGTCTAGTCAACTCCTGTTTCGTGAAATTGGTAACATCCTGCATCCTCACTGTCTGTCTGGGGATCCAATCTAACCATCCTACAGACTGCTTCTAGATATATAGTTTAATCTACCTTGTCTCTACCTTCTCTACAAACAGGTATACTCTCCCCATAGCAGTGTTTAGTTACTCTCCCATCAGCTACTCTCCCCAAAAACACTGTCTAGCCACTCTTCAAAGCTGGTATACTCTCCCCATAGCACTGTTTAGCCACTCCCCAAACAGTCACTCTCCCCATACCACTCTAGTAATCTCCCACAACCTCCACTAGCCTAGCACTCCCTCACACAGCCTCCCAAAGCCCTGTACTGCACTTACTCTCTCAGCATCCACTCTCCCACCACTCTAGTTACTCAGTATGCACACCACCACACAGGCTCACGGTGCACCAGATGTCACTAGCTCTCTAATCAAACCACCGCGACGGGAGGTGAAGGGAAGAACGAGGAGGACACTTAACGTTTATACCACCTGGCACTCTTATACTCATTTTAATCATCCTTCTACTCCTCCTCCTCCTCCTCCTCCTCCTCCTCCTCCTCCTCCTCCTCCTCCTCCTCCTCCTCCTCTTCCTCCTCCAGAGTGAGTTGTTGTTCATCTTCCTCCTTCTCCTTCTCTTTCTTATTTTCATTTTCCTTTTTCTATTCCATTTCTTTTTCTCGTTCTATTTTGCTACCTGTCTTCTCCTTCTCCTCCTCTTCTTCTTCTTCTTCGTCTCTCTTCCTCCTCCTATGTTATATTTTCTACTAATTTGTTAAGATGACTCAGTGTTTTTACTTTTTTTTTTTCATCTTCTATAATGAATTTGCAAAAGAAAGAAAACTCGTCAAATTTTCATAAAACTAAAATTAAATTCGTGTTATTGTTATTATTATTATTTTTTTTATTATATTTGATTAACTATTTATTTATTGATTTATTAATTTATTTTTTGGTATAAATTGTACATTACGTTTTCTTTGTGTGTATATTGTAAGTGGAAATATTCTCCGTTTTCTATCAAGGGTGAAGAAGGTTACGAGAAAAGGAGGAACCATTTTAAATTTACTTAGAGGAAAAAAAAGAAAAAAAAAGAGAGAGAGAGAGAGGTCCGCCATATTTGTTGACTGAGATGGGAAAAAAAGGAAGGAATTAAAGTCAATCAAGGGAAAAAAAGATAATTAGAGGCTTTAAATATAGAGTTTAGGCTTTTTTTTTATATTATAATTTCAAGTCAATTTTTAACACATTACAGACTGATTGACAAGAATTTAACTCTCTCTCTCTCTCTCTCTCTCTCTCTCTCTCTCTCTCTCTCTCTCTCTCTCTCTCTCTCTCTCTCTCTCTCTCTCTCTCTCTCTCTCTCTCTCTCTCTCTCTCTCTCTCTCCTAATTAGACATTATCAAACACCTAATTACTCACTAGGATATTTTAATTTCATTTATATATAATTATTTATTTTTTTCTGTCTTGTGGTCCAATATACATAATTTAACAGTAATTGAAGTAAGTTAACAAGACTAATTATTATTATTCTACCCAACACTCTCTAATTACTTCATTTTATTTAGTTTATTTGAGATCCAAGGAATTTTAATACATTTTTTTAATCTTTCATTGATCTATTTATCTATTTATTCTTTCTTTTTTTAGTGATGCAAGTTAACAAGACATTATTATTATCATAGCTAACACTTCACTTGTTTTATAGATATTGTTATTATTACTATCATTATTATTATTATTACTATACTACTACTACTACTACTACTACTACTACTACTACTACTATACTACTACTACTACTATTACTCCTCCTCCTTCACTTGA
>JAPQNM010000029.1:1333093-1343093 GCA_029783475.1 Metacarcinus magister | reverse complement strand
AACTACTACTACTACTACTACTACTGATAACAATAATAATTCATGTAACATATAGTAATAGAAACGCATCTCTCTTTCTTTTTCTCTCTCCCTATCTCTATCTCTATCTATCTCCCTATCTATCTATCTATTTATTTATCTCTCTCTCTCTCTCTCTCTCTCTCTCTCTCTCTCTCTCTCTCTCTCTCTCTCTCTCTCTCTCTCTCTCTCTCTCTATCTATGTGTTTCAAAATGAGTAACACAATTCCCATTAAATTTTTGATGTAATTTTTTCATACAAATTTCATAAAACCAATTTTTTTTTCTTCCTATTAGCCAATTATCCAATAAAGATGCTTTGTGCGCCGAGGAGGAGGAGGAGGAGGAGGAGGAGGAGGAGGAGGAGGAGGAGGAGGAGGAGGAGGAGGAGGAGGAGGAAGACAGTTACCAGTCACCAGATAAACAAATAAATTGACAGAAGGGAAAATAATTGGGTTCAAACAAGTCAACAGTTTATTAAGAGGATTAAATAAATGTTGGGACGGAGGGAGGCTGCGAGAGAGAGAGAGAGAGAGAGAGAGAGAGAGAGAGAGAGAGAGAGAGGGGGAGAGGGGGGGGGAAACTCTATTAGATCATCTCATTACTATTCAATATCTTAATAATCCTTACTTAACACACCTTCATTTCCTTCCTTCCTCCTTCACCGCCTCCGTCATAGCATCAAAAAATACAACACCACTACTTAACACTACCACAGTGAGAGCGAAACACAAGCATCCTCTCTCTCTCCTCTTACTCCACTTCCTAGAATCCTACGCATCCTACAGAGTGTGAGAAGGATATCCACTGTTCCACCACCTTCAGGAGTTGGTTTACTATTGAAGGTGGAGGATAGAGGCGCCTTAGGGAGTTAAGGAAGCTACGACGTGAAGTATAGAGTCAGTTATAACTAGAACTCGAGCAACGCCTTCAGGTAATCTCGCTCCCTGGGTACATATACACCTTAGAAACTACTGCCCGTCCTATCCTCTCCTCACGGCGCCTATTCTATCTTCCCTGGGCGTGGGCGTGGGCTCGGGTACTGTACGCCTTCACATATATCGTTATCAGAGGCAAGTGTGTAAAGAAAAGTGATAAAGTGTGCAGTGTATCGTGTGTGGAGGTCGGGGTAGTGTTGATCGTGCGTCTGGCAGGGTAGGCGGAGCAGTGCCCAGCCCCAATCAGCCCCGGGCAACCTGTACTCCCATCTCTCAACAGCCTTCACACACACTAACTCTCACCGATCCCGTGTGGTGTGGGTATCACATCTCCCTCTGTATACCCTAGTGCGGCGGGGTAGAATAGGCGTGTCTTGTTATCACGCTGAGCTGTACTGATAGGGTAATGTGAGGGTGCACCTTGTCATTTGGGAAAGTGAAACCTTTTGTGGGCACTGTCGCGAAGGCCGTGAGGATTAGGGTCAATTTGGCATCTTGAGTGTGTAGTGGATGTTAAGGTTCAGTCAAGTGTTGGTCAGTCCAGTGGGCAGAGCAGTGGGCACGTGAGGCGTGTGTGTGATGCGGCCACACTAACCAAACACAACACAGTGTTCTAGGGACCCTGCACCCAAGGATGTGATAGATGAAAGTGTTGCAACGCGCCCACCCACGCCAGCCACCCTCTCGATCACTAGTGCCGAGGCCTGAGGGAGCGAGGCTGTGACGGGGAAAGCTCCTCCACCAAGTTGAGAGGCAAGGCAGCACACAGCACACACACCACACACACCACACACCACACCACGCCACAACCAGGTAAGTGTCTCACCTCCTTCCTACCCATACCCATACCCACCTACCCTGCCATACCCTACCCTACCCTGCCGTGCCCTGTATTACCCTTTATTAGGCGTGGCGTGGTGATGAAGGGCCAAGTGTCCACGCTGAAAGATAGCATTGTGACTCATATTCAGGTGACCTCGTCTTGTCTTGCCAACACCACCTCCACCTGCATCGCCTACTTCTGATCCCAATGCTCTGTTAAACATTACTCCTCTATCTTAACATCTCCTATCTTGCCCTACGTTCTAAATGACTTCTGTATTTTCTTAGCCATACATCTTAAATCACTTCTATCTTACCATACATTCTAAATTACTCCTTTATTTCCCCATATATCCTAAATTACTCCTCTTTCTTCCCCTACATTCTAAATTACCTCGTTTAACACGCAGCGCATCATCTCCTGAGTGTTGAGTGCTACCCTAACGCACCCTCACGCACCGTAGATCCCTTACCGTCCTTACAACACACTCTAAATAGCCCTTAGAGTACAATTTTGCGGTATAACAGACACTACTTTAGGGTTTGTAGCAGTGAAGCGCGTTAGGGAGGTATTGAAGCCCCGGAGCGAGAGTTCGAAGCTCTTATTTATTTCGAAGAGAGGTTCACGCCGCCTCTGAACACCCAGCCAGCGGGAGGGTGAAGGTTTATCAGTGTTCTTATATAATGCTCACGAGATGCAGTTGTTTATACTTCAAGGGATTCAAGGTCGTGATAGAAGTGTACTGTATTGTAGCTACTGTTGTTATCTTTACTTACTGATTGAGGTAGTACACACACACACACACACACACACACACACACACACACACACACACATATTGGGACAGATTTACTTACGTCTTCCTTGAAATGTGTGTGTGTGTGTGGTGTGTGTGTGTGGTGTGTGTGTGTGTGTGTGTGGTTCCTAGATGTTTATAGTTAGATTAATACAGGTTTTATTATGTTTAGTTTATTTTTTCTTTGAGTCATATCAAAAGGAAGGTTTTTTTAGAAGATCGAATTTCGTGTTTTTTTTCTCCTTATATTTGTTTTCGTTATAAATGTTTTTCCGCGTGTTTTTTTTTCTCTTCTTCATTAGTTTTCATAATTTTTAAAGAAAGTTATTTATTCTCATTTATACTTTTTTTTTATCATTATTATTATTATTATTATCATTCATTTATTATTTATTGTTATCATTTATTATTCTTTGTTTCGTAGCTTCATATCGCTTTATAATATTAATAATAATTCTTCTTTTTTATTTGAATATATAAAAAACATCATCAACTTGACTTTTGATTTACATTTAATATCACTTTTTTAATATTACTTTTTTCAATATTACTTTTTTAATATATTTTTTATTAATCATCAAAGTGGGGGATTATCTTTGTTATCTTACCTTGTTTTCCTCCTCCTCCTCCTCCTCCTCCTCCTCCTCCTCCTCCTCGCGCTTCTCCTTGAAAACACGTGATTCTAAAAAATGAAATGGTGTTTTTTTTTATAGTTAGCTAAGGTCATGGAAATCATTGTTATTATTATTGTTATTTATTGTTATTATTTATGTTCTTTCTTTCTTATTCTTATTATTGTTTATCGTCTCCGTTGTTAGTCTTTATTTTGTTTCTTTATTTTTATTGTTCTTTTGTCTTTATCATAGTTGTTATTTTTTATTGTTATCTCCCTGTTCTTGATCTTCTTCATCCTATTCTTCTTGTTCTTCTTCATCTTGTTATTCTTATTGTTCTTGTTCTTCTTCATTTTCTTGTTCTTCTTCATCTTGTTGTTGTTGTTCTTGTTGTTGTTGTTGTTGTTGTTGTTGTCGTTGTTTATTATAGTAATCATTATTTCCTCGACCACAAACTGTTCCTTGATGTCGTCCTTGGCGTGGCATGTAATTCTTGCCTCCAAGGTCTAACTAACGATCACTTCCTCCTCCTCCTCAGCCTCCTAAGCCTCCTCCTCCTCCTCCTCCTCCTCCTCCTCTTCCTTCCTTCGTTATTCCCTTTAACGTCTGCCTCGCATCTCCTCATCATTCCTGTTTTTTCATTCCTACATAATTTAATAACATGAATAAACATTAATAATAATAATAATAATAATAATAATAATAATAATAATAATAATAATAATAATAATAATAATAATATAACTAAAAAACTGAAGAAAATATATGATCAGACTATCAAGAGGAGGAGGAGGAGGAGGAGGAGGAGGAGGAGGAAGATAAAGTTGTGAAAGAGAGACGGTACGAGGAACGAAGAGGTGTGGTGTGGTGGGGGGGGGGAGGGGCGTTGGTCAGCATAGTGGGGGTGGTGGTGGTGGGGTATTAAACTGGACCGTGCCCACTCCACAAGCTGCCCCACCCATTGTGTAAGGGAGTGGGCGGTTGGCGGAGGCGTGAGGGCGTGGGAAGGGGGCTGATTGATTGCGTGGACTTCATACACTACACAGCCTTTGAGTGCGTGGAGCAAGGGGGGGGCGGGGGGGGTGATGGGGGGGTTGGTCACTCTTGGTAGGAATGTGTTATAGTAAAATCTCTCCCCAATTCCCTCCCCAACCCCTCTTTCCTCCCCTCCAACCCCTCTCCCCCTCCCCCTTGTTTCTGTAGGCCTAGGTAAGGGGGGGTTGTATGGGGGGTTATATGGGGTGGGTGTGTGTATGGTTTATGGGTGGTGGTCTGAGGGTGTGTGGAGAGGCGTGGTCATTATTATCATTGTTATTGTTATTGTTGTAATTGTTGTTATTGTTATCTTTGGAGAGAGATTTTATTCGTTTGTGTAATTTTTTTTTCTTCTTCTCATTTCGTTTTGTAATTTTTTTCTCTCTCTTTCTTTGTCTATGTAATATTTTTGTTTCTCTCTCCTTTTTTCTCTCTCTCCTTTTTCTCTCTCTCTCCTTTTTTCTCTCTCTCCTTCTCTCTCTCTCTTTTTTGTTTTTGGTTAAATTTCTTCTTATCATTATTATCAAAAAGTCAGGAAATAAATTATCAAACCACTTATTTTTTTTATTTATTTATTTATTCATCATTGTTATCATTATTATTTTTTTATGTATTTATTTATCATTATAATTATTTTTTTTCACTATTATTATTATTATTATTATTTTCTTCAGCACGCAATCCGCTGTTCATTTGTTTCATGGCGTGACCTCGTTCTTCTTCTTCTTCTTCTTCTTCTTCTTCAATCTCATCGTCATCACCAATCATCATTATCATCATTAAAACAAAACAAAAAAAACATGATTATAATTTTCATTTCCTCATTCATTTCAATCTGTTTATTATTATTATTATTTATTTTTCTCCGATTCCTATATTATTATTTATTATTATTTCCTTCCTTGTAGTTGTTTATTAATATTTTTTTCTTAAGTTCGTATAAGATCAATTTTCCTTTACATTTCGTCACCTTATAATTTTCTTTCCCTCGTTCATATCAATTTTCATTTATTTTCATTCAATTTCTAAGACATTAATCATCTTTTTACATCCCATTCTATCATTACATTCATTTCTCTACACACACACACACACACACACACACACACACACACACACACACACACACACACACAGATTCACACTTCCTTAATATTTCCTTCCCTATAATTTCCTTCATTTCAATCACAATCTTTCTTTCATTAAATTCGTAAAAGATTATTCCTCTTATATATCTCTCCTTCATCTCATTTTCTTATCTATATCGTGTTAGCTTGAGGGTTTAAATCATCATATGTTGGCTTCTGGGTGTGGGGTGGGCGTGGGGTGGGCGTGGTGTAAGGTGGGGGTAGGTTGTGGGCGTGTGGAAACGTTCTAAGAAGCATGAACAGCCTCAGGGAAATTAGGGTGTGGGCGCTTGCTTATATTGCCTCCTAGAAGTGTATAATGATGTTACGTTCTTCTTATTACTACTACTTTTACTCCTCCTCCTCCTCCTCCTCCTCCTTCTTCGTTTTCTTCCTATTTCTATTCCTCCTTCTGTTATTTCTGGTTATTTTTTTCCTCTTCTTTTCTTTTCTCTTTCATTTCCTTCCTATTTTCCTTCTTCATCATCCTGTTTCTCCTCCTCCTCCTCCTCCTCCTCCTACTCCTACTACTACTACTACTACTACTCCTACTCCTACTCCTACTACTACTACTACTACTACTACTACTACTACTTCTTCTGAAAACCACACACACACACACACACACACAAAAACACACACAAAAAAAACATCATTGCACCACATTTACTCACCTTAGAACTTACCTTCCACCACCACCACCACCACCACCACCACCACCACCACCACCACCACCACCACCACCACCACCGCTGGGAAGAAGAAGATTCCTGGAAACTATAAGAGATTGGGTTGTACATTCTCTCCTTTGCTACCTTGATCCGGTTTATTGAGGAGGAGGAGGAGGAGGGAGGAGAGAGGGAGGGATGGAGGGGAGTTGAGATGTCGAGTTAGTTCATTGGTTTGTATTTGTGGAGAGAAAAAGGGGGGGAGGGAGATAATGGAGGAAGAAAGGAAGGGTGGGAGGAGGAGGGAGAGAATGGAGGAAGAAAGGGAAGTGAGGGAGGGAAGGAAGGAGAGAAATATTGAGAGTAAAGTATAGAGAGGAATAGAAAGGAAGGAAGGAAGGAGAGAAGGAAGAAAGAAAGAAAAGGAAATATGAGAGATAATCTTAAATATTCTTCTTCATCTTCCTCTCTCCTCTCCTTCCTTCTTTACTTCCCTCTCTCTCTCTCTCTCTCTCTCTCTCCGTTCACATTCAAAACATCATCATCTTCCTCATCTCCTCATCTCTTCATCTCCCTTCAAACAACACCACCTATTTCCCCTCCTCCTCCTCCTCCTCCTCCTCCTCCTCCTCCTCCTCCTCCTCCTCCTCCTCCTCCTCCTCCGTCATAACAAGCGGCCCTCAATTACTGCTTCACAAAACTGCTTCACACTCAAGATTGGTTCAACAGTGTTTTTATGGAAGAGGAGGAGGAGGAGGAGGAGGAGGAGGAGGTGTGTCTCTGTCTCTGCCTAGCTTGATGGACCTTGTTATTGCCCTTCCTCCTCCTCCTCCTCCTCCTCCTCCTCCTCCTCCTCCTTCCTCCCTCCTGAAGTGGTGGAAATAGGTTAGTTTAGCCTCGCCGTGCCTCGAGTCAACGTGTCCTGAGTGTGTCAAAGTGGCGGGAAAACGTTAGAGTCTGAACGTTTTTTTAATATTTACTGAAACGTTTCTTGTGTTGACTGAAAATAATAATAAATAATAATATAATAATAATAAATCAATAATAATAAATAATAAATAAGTGGAAAGTCAAGACCAGTGGATTATTATTATTATTTTTTCTTTCACAGGTAAATAAATAAATAGAAAGTAGATTAAGGTAAAATACAAGTAAATTAAAGGTAAGATAATCATAAATAAAGATAAATATAAATAAATAAAAATAAATAAAGATAAATAGAGATAAAGATAATAGATAAAGGTAAAAAAAAATCGTAATACCAATAATAACAGAAAAAAATAATATACTTTTGTGTGTGTGTGTGTGTGTGTGTGTGTGTGTGTGTGTGTGTGCGTGTGTGTGTGTGGGGTGAGGGTAGAGGTTAGGGTGGGTAGGGGGCGTGTCTATACTGTCAGCGGGCATCAGCATACCCTACCCCCCGCCCCTTACCACCCCCCCCCTTCGACAGGTAACATTGAGGTGAAGACAAAGACTTGAAACAACGACCTAACTTTCACCCTAAGAGAGAGAGAGAGAGAGAGAGAGAGAGAGAGAGAGAGAGAGAGAGAGAGAGAGAGAGAGAGAGAGAGAGAGAGAGAGAGAGGGTAATACAACACTAATTTATGTCTAAGAATTTATTTAATCCGAATAAGACAATGAATTTATAAGTAGACAATAACAATAAAAAA
This sequence comes from Metacarcinus magister, assembly GCA_029783475.1. Lineage (NCBI taxonomy): Eukaryota > Metazoa > Arthropoda > Malacostraca > Decapoda > Cancridae > Metacarcinus > Metacarcinus magister. Next base: position 1,335,404 of record JAPQNM010000029.1, on the reverse strand, counting down.
ACCAATCAACAAAAACAGATCATAAAACAAAAGAAACAACAACAACAACAACAACACGATTCTCATTTTCTTTATATATTTATTTATTTATTTATTTTAATGGTATAATTTGATGTCTTAATTCAGTGTTTTATTTATTTATTTATTTATTTATTTATTTATTTATTTATTTTTTATTTCTTTCATCTTATTGTTATTGTTGTTGTTATTGTTATTGTTGTTGTTATTGTTGTTTTTAATTGCTGTGGTTATTGCTGTTTTTATTGCTGTTTTATGGTCTAGTTATTGCTATCCTTGCATTCACCGCTGTCAATTTAGGAATGTTAGGGTGTGTGTGTGTGTGTGTGTGTGTGTGTGTGTGTGTGTGTGTGTGTGGTGTGTGTGTGTGTGTGTGTGTGTGTGTGTGTGTGTGTGTGTGTGTGTGTGTGTTAAGAATCTGTAATCACGTTCTGCTTCGTTGGTTATTGTTATTATTATTATTATTATTATTATCTCTATTTCTTTATCTTTTATTTCTATTTCTCTCTCTCTCATTCGTGTTATCTTTATTTCTCTCTATTTCCTCGTTTTACTTCTTTCTATTTATTTTCTCTCTTTCTTTCCCTTCATTATCTTTCTTTCTCTCTTTCTTTCCGTCAATCTTTTTCTCTCTAAACCAAATATTATCTTTCTCATTTTCTCTTACTTACTATCTTCTAAAAACTTATTCTATTATCACGCTTATTATCTCTCTCTCTCTCTCTCTCTCTCTCTCTCTCTCTCTCTCTCTCTCTCTCTCTCTCTCTCACTACTATACTGACTCCTCCCTTTTTCCCTACGTCCATTACCTCTCGTTTCCCTCCCTCCCTCCCTCCCCCCTTCCCTCCCTTCCCCCCCTCCCTCCCTCCCCCTCTACAAACACACACTCAGCCCTACCTTAACTTACCTGGCTTTAAATAATACCTGCAAGCAAGGTGTGTCAATATTGGCCAGCCACTTAAGGTTTGTCAGGGGAGGAAGATGGATGCTGCTGATGCTGATGCTGATGTTGATGATGATGATTATTATTATTATTCTTGATCTTTTTTATTTTTATTTTTATTTTAGTGTTCTTGTTTTTGTTTTTGTTTTTGTTCTGTTTCTTTTGTTTGGCATCTCGTTTTTGTTTAATGGTTTTCTTCTTCTTCTTCTTCTTCTTCCTCTTCTTCTTCTTCTTCTTTTTCTTCTTCTTTCTTCTTCTTGTTATTCTTGTTCTCTTTCTTTCCTTTTCCTTCCTCGTTCTTATTTATGATCATCTTCTTCGTCTTCCTCTTCTTCTACATCTTCTTCTAGTCCTTGTTGTTCTTCTAATAGTAGTAGTAGTAGTAGTAGTAGTAGTAGTAGTAGTAGTAGTAGTAGTAGTAGTAGTAGTAGTAGTAGTAGTAGTAGTAGTAGTAGTAGTCAGTCTTAAATCCTTATCAGCACACTTTTTCAATGGTAGGAATGCGTACAAGTGATAAGGGAAATGAATCAAAACAGAGGCCGTTGCTTAATAGATAGAGGAGACGTGGCGTGTCCCTAGGGAGTGTGTGGGGAAGAGGCGAGGGAAGGGGAGATGATGGGGGGGGTGAAAGAGGGAAGGAGGGGAGGGATGGACAAGGGAAGGAATGAAGGCGTAGGAGGTGGCAGTAAGGGGAGGAAAGGAGGACAGGAAGGCTAAGAGGAAGAAAGGAGAGAAGGAAGGGAGGAAGATGAGAAAGAAGGAAAAGAATGGAGAAGAATGAAATGAGGAAAGGAAGGGAATATAATGATAGAAGGATGAATGAAGTGAAGGAGATGAATGAAGAGCAAGAAGACAAGGGAAAGAAGGAATTAAACAGGAGGTAGGAAGGAAAGGAGAGAAATAGAATAAACAAAATAAATAAAACTGCAAGAGACAACACATTAATAAAAAAAATAAAAACATATAAATGAGAAGGAGTGCTGGAGGTGAGGATAGAAGGAGTGAGGATAGAACAAGGCAAGCAGTACAAGGCAGGGCAAGGCAGTATAAGGCAGGGGCACAAGGCAAGGCAAGGCAAGGCAAGGAGAGGGAAGGATAGAAGGAATGAGGGTATGACAAGGCAAGGCAGGGCAAGGCAAGGCAAGGAGAAGGAAGGATAGAAGGAGTGAGATATAACAAGGGAAGGCAAGGCAAGGCAAGGCAAGGCAGAGCAAGCAAGGAAGGGATAGCAAGTGAGAGTAAACAAGGCAGAGCAAGGCAAGGCAAGGCAGTGTGTGTTGTTATGTTTGTATGAGAAAGGGTCACTGCCTTCCACTGCCTGACCACTTGTAACCCGACACCCGCCCACGA
>JAPQNM010000029.1:1310593-1323093 GCA_029783475.1 Metacarcinus magister | reverse complement strand
CTCTCTAACGGATCTTATATTATCTTTCTTTTTCTTTCTCTTTTTCTCTAACTTTCCTTATTTTCTTGCTATCTGTTTTTATTTTCTTACTTTCTTTTTTCATAATTTTGTTGTTCTTGTAATTTATTTTTCCTCTTTTCTCTCTCTTTTCATTAATACTTTCTCTTTTTTCTCTCCTCTCTCCTCCTTCTTGGCCAGCTATAAGGTTAAGAGAGGGAGAGAAAGGGAGGGGTGGAGGGAAAGGAGGGAGGGAAAGGGAGGGAATCAATCCATCAGTGTCGTGATGTGAAGTGTCTCTCTCTCTCTCTCTCTCTCTCTCTCTCTCTCTCTCTCTCTCTCTCTCTCTCTCTCTCTCTCTCTCTCTCTCTCTCTCTCTCTCTCTCTCTCTCAGTTGCTGTTCTTAATTCACACAGTCCTTGATTTCTCTCCTCTTCCTCCTCCTCCTCCTCCTCCTCCTCCTCCTCCTCCTCCTCCTCCTCCTCCTCCTCCTCCTCCTCCTCCTCCTCCTCCTCCTCCGAATCATTACACATTTTCCTCCACGCCCTTGAAACTGTTTTATTACCTTTCTTTCCTTCTTTCTTCCCTTCCTTCTCTCCTCCTCCTCCTCCTCCTCCTCCTCCTCCTCCTCCTCCTCCTCCTCCTCCTCCTTCCTTCTTCCCACTTCATTGCGCATTCCTTTAACCTCGTTGTCTTTGTTATTCCTTTCTCATCTCTCTCTCTCTCTCTCTCTCTCTCTCTCTCTCTCTCTCTCTCTCTCTCTCTCTCTCTCTCTCTCTCTCTCTCTCTCGCTCTCGCATGCAACCTTTCTGTGCCTCTTTCCTCTCACTGTTTTTCATCCTATTTCACCTTCTCTCCTTCCCTCCTTCCCTCCCTCCTTCCCTCCCTCCTCCTTCCCTCCCTTCCCTCCCTCCTTCCCTCCTCTCCTCCCTCCTTCCTTCCTTCCCTGTTCCGTATGCCTCGTAAGCACCACCACATCAAGACTCTCCTTAGTGTGAGTTGCATCTATCACCAGAAGGAGCTCCCAGGGGCGTGGAGGGCGGGGGGGGAGGGGGAAGGGGTTGTGGGTGTGGGTGTGGGCGTGGGTGTGGGTGGGTGGGTGTGGGTGTGAGGGATGGTTGGTTAGGGAATAAGGAGAGATTGAATATAAATTGGTATGTGTGTGTGTGTGTGTGTGTGTGTGTGTGTGTGTGTGTGTGTGTGTGTGAGAGAGAGAGAGAGAGGTATGCAATAAAAAAAAATCACAACAAATATATTCTCTCTCTCTCTCTCTCTCTCTCTCTCTCTCTCTCTCTCTCTCTCTCTCTCTCTCTCTCTCTCTCTCTCTCTCTCTCTCTTTCTGTTTCTACTCACCCTGCATCGTCCTCGCTCATCATCCCTCCTCCTCCTCCTCCTCCTCCTCCTCCTCCTCCTCCTCCTCCTCCTCCTCCTCCTCCTCCTCCTCCTCCTCCTCCTCCTCCTCCTCCTCCTCCTCAGGTCTCATAGTTCCGCTACTTGAGGCTTCTCGAGGCTGACCTTGAGGATTGAGCAAGCGTGACGCCGCACACTCGCGTGCCCCACACACACACACACACACACACACACACACACACACACACACACACACACACACACACACACACACACACACACACTACAACGCCATTCACTGCCGTTCCTTGTCCTGCACTGTTCCTTCCTTCCCTCAAGTGTGGATGAACAGTGGAGTGTGATTGTAAAGTTATATATTGTAAGTGTAAAGTGTATTAGAGGTGGATATACAGGTAGTGTTGTGGATCAGGTGGAGTTACAGGTGGATTATAAATAAATAGTAATCTTCCACTATAAGAATCTACACATGTATTTTTCTTGCTTTTTTTTTATCTTTTTATTTCATTTTCGTGTTTAAATTTATAAATTCCTTGTAGTTTCACACGAATGACCTCCTCCTTCTCCTCCTCACGAATCTGTAATTAGTTTTGTCATTACTATAATATTTGCATTTTCCATTTTGTGGCCCGCAAATTCCACCAGAATTGAGGTCGAAAAAGTTTTTCCCATTTTACTACGTAAATATTAGTCGTATTGAAAAGCTTTGTATAGGAGTAAAGTTATGGAGTTTGATGATGTCTATCTCATACTGTCATCAGATTTCCAATAACTCTAATACTTATGGAAAAAATATACATTTTGTGAAAGAAATTAATGCATAATACTTTACACTCCTACATCTATAATTACATTCAAATTCCAGTTCACTATAGCTCAATAGAACGGGCGTCTTCTGTTCTTTCTTTTATACTCTATACGTTTTTTACGTAAACCCCATACATTTCGAGTTATTTCAAAATATATGATTTATGTAAAAAATTCTAAGGGTGTACCCTACAAAATTTCATGAAAATTTCCACACCTCCGAATCTCATGAAAATTGGTACAATGAGGTTTTCGGTCATGCTGAACACGAATCTGGACTTATTTTCCTGATTACTATAATATCAAACTGTATTCCACCCTTGCTTGCCTAATAACTTTTCTCGTAAATTCCATGAAGTTTTTCAATACTACATGATAACACTTCTTTTCCTGCCAGTTTGGGATGGGTGGGCGGGGAGGAGCCTTCCACTGTACTATCCTTTCTCTAATACAAGTAGTTAGTGTAGAGCAGTTATATCAAACAGCCTCCGTAGGGACCCTAGGGTATGTTGCTGTTTGTGTTCCCTTGTATTCCCTTGTATTCCTCCTTCCTCCTCGTCCTCCTCCTCCTCCTCCTCGTGGTCACCCTTGGTCGGGTTTACGAGTGTGTTACGAGCCTTCGAGACCCTAATTACCTGTACCAACACGTAATTAATGAGCCTCGTTACGTGATTTCAATGGTTCTTTAACGTTACTTTTTCTCTTCCCTTCCTGGTCTTGCAACTTGGGTCTCTCTCTCTCTCTCTCTCTCTCTCTCTCTCTCTCTCTCTCTCTCTCTCTCTCTCTCTCTCTCTCTCTCTCTCTCTCTCTCTCTCTCTCTCTCTCTCTCTCTCTCCATGTAGCTAATCTTCATAATTTGTTTGTGCTACATTTACTTATTTTTTTCTTCATCTTGTTCAGTTAATTTTCTTGATACATAATGTTGAGTCTCAATATACTTATCAAGGTATTCATTGTGTATTACTTTTTATCATTATTTTATTAATTTCTTCCTTCACTTAATTGGATTTATTGACATTTGTGGTTTTAGTTTTTTTTTGGGGGGGGTGGTTGGGGGTGGGGGGGGGGTCGAGTGCTACAGAATTTATACATTATAGTTTCTCTCATTTTCTCTTAGTTTATTTATTTATTTATTTATTAGTTATCATTATTTTTTTTTTTATATAAATGTTACCTGAGAATCATTTTTATTTTCATTACATTTAGATCACACCTCTCTCTCTTTTTTTTTCCCTTTTATTCTTAATTCTTTTCTTCTCTTTTAATATTTCTTATACTTAATGACTTCCAGCTTCTTTCTCTTTCTCTTCCTCCTTCAATTATCCTTCGCTAATAACACATTTAAGTCCTTCACCTCCTACCAGACACTCCTATCTTTGTGTGTGTGTGTGTGTGTGTGTGTGTGTGTGTGTGTGTGTGTGTGTGTGTGTGTGTGTGTGTGTGTGTGTGTGTATTTTCTTATTAGGTAACATCACATTGGTATCATAATTCATGTATTTTCTTCGTTTTTTGTGTGTGTTATATAGCTTCGGTTTGATTGAATTAGAACACACACACACACACACACACACACACACACACACACACACACACACACACACACACACACACACACACACACACACACACACACACAATCCATACATGAACAATACACTTACAGTACCTACAGGCTGAAAGATACTTATAAATTCTAAACACGTTCTTGTAATCTTTGCCTGAGGGAGTAGCAGATGGAGGAACAGGTGGAGAGAATCGAGTCACCTGGAGGAGGAGGGGAGAGAAGAGGAGGAGGAGGAGGAGAGAGATACCTTCAGGATTACAATTAGTTATATGTAAATTAGCTGTCAATTCTTTTATCTGTGTATCTATATCTCGCTCTACCTGTCAATCTATCTTCCTCTCTCTCTTTTTGGCGTGCACTCAATTCTGACGTGCACTCAATCTTGATGTGGGTGCTTGTGAGTGAGTGAGTGCAGTGGGCGTGGGGAGTAGGGTGATGGAGTGGGCGTTTAGCGTGCACTTACAGCATGGGGCAGGGGTGAGGGTGTTGTGGTATGTTGATTAGTGATACCTGAATACACGATGACAGGTGATGAAAGTGTAACCTCAAGATCAAGATTAAGAGTAAGATCAAGAGTAAGATTTGAAAGATATACACATTTTTGAATATGAATTGTGAGACATTATTATTTTTTTTATATTGAAAGATAATGATAATAATAAAAAAAAACTTGTCTAGATTATAAAAACAAAAACAAACGAGATGTATAAACGATATAATATTAATTCATTCTTTATAACCAACCTAGAGGAAGTAATAACAATCCTACACCCAATCATCCAATCAGCAACCCTTAACGCAGACTATAAATAACATGAATACAACACAAACTATAAACTCCTGAATCCATTGAGGTGGCAAACAACACATCAATTGCAATAAAGTTTTGGAAGTAATTCACTATTTTTTATGAGGTTAATATCAAGATTATTTCTCCTCCTCCTCCTCCTCCTCCTCCTCCTCCTCCTCCTCCTCCTCCTCCTCCTCCTCCTCCTCCTCCTCCTCTTCGCCTCTTAGAAGTGTGATATTCTAGTGGTCCTATTATTTTGGGGAGAGAGAGAGAGAGAGAGAGAGAGAGAGAGAGAGAGAGAGAGAGAGAGAGAGAGAGAGAGAGAGAGAGAGAGAGAGAGAGAGAGAGAGAGAGTTAATAAGGTTGAGTCGTGGCTGTAACCTGGTCGTGGATGTCATAAGGAGGAGGAGGAGGAGGAGGAGAGGAGGAGGAGGAGGAAGAAGAAGAAGAAGAAACATATATACAATCTTAGCGAGGCTGAGGGTGTGGTGGTGTGTGTGTGTGTGTGTGTGTGTGTGTGTGTGTGTGTGTGTGTGTGTGTGTGTGTGTGTTGCAGCCGTGGTCGTTATCCCGTCTGGCGCCCGGCAACCCTCGTCCCTGGCAGTAGTTTTTGCTCCTCCTCCTCCTCCTCCTCCTCCTCCTCCTCCTCCTCCTCCTCCTCCTCCTCCTCCTCCTCCTGCTTGTGGCGTCTTTCCTGCTGACTCCATGCTGAGCTGGGGCGGCTAAGGAGGTGATGGGGTGGTGGGCGGGCGGGGGGAGGAGGAGGAGGATGTGTCAGGGAGAGGGAAGGGGGGGTGCTGGGGAGAGAAAGGGGGGGTTAGGGGGGGGAAGGGTTGAGGTACGCAGCTTCACAAGGCCTCGACACACACACACACACACACACACACACACACACACACACACACACACACACACACTGCAGTAAGGTTGGACTTAGCTCTATACTTTCCTTCTTACTTCAATGCCACGCCCATACAAGGCGAGGAAAGTTTCTCTGCACTACACGCCCGCGGCTCCCTTGGGCGTGTTATACTGAAGGGGGTGAAGAAGGTGCTGGAGGGGGCGTGGGGAAGTAGGTGGGGGGGTGTGTGTGGGCGTGGGGGTTGGGTAGGGTGGGTGTGATGCAGATGTTACCAGCACAGGTGATGCTCTCTCTCTCCCAGGCAGTCAAAGCACTTCTGTAAGCATCTGTGTGTGTGTGTGTGTGTGTGTGTGTGTGTGTGTGTGTGTGTGTGTGTGTGTGTGTGTGTGTGTGTAGCAGTGGTCGTGGGTGGTCACTGCTATATGTACGGTCTGGGGCTGGGCGTTACCCTACCCTACCCTAGCCTCCGCCACACACCCCTACCCATACCCATACCCATACCCATACCCTAGTCTATGGTGGTTACAAGGTGCTGTTGGAGGTCGTGTGGGTCTTTTTTGCGTGCTATTTGCGTGAGTGGTGGTGGTGGTGGTGGTGGTGGTGGTGGTGAAGGTAGTGGTGGTGGTGGTCATTATCTTTTATCTATTAGTGTTCAATGTCTTTCTTACATTACCTGTCGTGATTGTAAGGTGAGAGAGAGAGAGAGAGAGAGAGAGAGAGAGAGAGAGAGAGAGAGAGAGAGAGAGAGAGAGAGAGAAGAGAGAGAGAAAGGTACTATTAGGAGTAAAAAAAATATAATTACCACGACCTTGGAGAGAGAGAGAGAGATGAGATAAAGTTTTTCTCTCTACTCTTTATTATTACCATTACACACACACACACACACACACACACACACACACACACACACACACACACACACACACACACACACACACACACACACACACACAGAATATCCTGACCAAACAAACTCAGATAAGACATCATCACCGTTTTCCATCTCCCTTCTGTAGCCTGTAGAGGGGAGAGAAAGGGGGGGGGGAGGGAAAGAAGGGGGGAGAAGAAGGGGAGGGATAGTAGGGGAGGGTAGTTAAGGGGAGAGAAGTGAGGGGAGGGAAGCAAGGGGAGGTTAGTAAAAAATGGAGGGAGAGATGAAGATTGGAAGAAGATATGGGAGAGAAAAAAGAGCATAGATAAAGGGAAGGAGGAAGAAGAAGAGGAGGAGGAGGAGGAAGAGGAGGTAGGACACTGAGTAAGGAATAGAAAGGATAGTAAAGGCAAGGAAGAAGAAGAAGAGGAAGAGGAAGAGGAGGAGGTAGGGCACTGAGTAAGGAATAGAAACGGTAACAAATGAAGGAAGAGGAAGAGGAGAAGGAGGAGGAAGAAGAAGAGGAAGAGGAAGAGGAGGTAGGGCACTGAGTAAGGAATAGAAACGGTAACAAATGAAGGAGGAGGAGGAGGAGGAAGAAGAAGAAGAAGAAGAAGAGGAAGAGGAAGAGGAAGAGGAGGTAAGGTTATGGCGTTAGAAACATGTCTCTCTCTCTGTTTACTTAGTCTTGTCAATGCAAAAACAGGCCCGTCCCTGATCCCTCCTTCGCCAGGGACAAGGGGGGGGGGGAGGCGCCTTACTAGGGACACCAACACGCACAAGGGGAAGAAAAGGCGGTGTGGTGGAATTTTTCGTTGACTAAAATTTTGCTGGTGTGTCTAAATATTTGGTGGTGTTTAAATTTTTCGTGGTGTTTAAATATTTGGTGGTGTCTTAAGAAGGAAGGAAGATATCTTTATTTACTTTATTCTCTCTCTCTATCTCTCTTTCTCTCTTTGTCTCTCTCTCTCTTTCTCTCCTTGCAAGATTAAACAACAGATACATAAATTTGAATAATAGGATTACAATACAAATACAGAGAGAGAGAGAGAGAGAGAGAGAGAGAGAGAGAGAGAGAGAGAGAGAGAGAGAGAGAGAGAGAGAGAGAGAGAGAGAGAGAGAGAGAGAGAACTAAAAAAAAATTGAATATAACGAAGATAGATTGATTTTGAATGTTGTTTGTGTTAGTTTGAGGTTTGTCTCCTACCTATATACACCTGTCTAATTCCTTGGCCAGGTAAACAAAGTACCTGTTGAGAGAGTGACTGATGACTCAATTAACAGGTAACTAGTTCTCTCTCTCTCTCTCTTTTTTTCTCTCTCACCCTAATTTCACCCTAACTCACCCTAATTTCACCCTAAACTCACCCTAAGCTCACCCTAAGCTCACCCTAACCTCACCCTATTGACATTCAGGGTGTGACGCTTTTGGGTAGGGTGAGGTGTAGGCTACTGTGAGCTGGCCTTGCTTGGGAGGGTGAGGGAGAGAGGGAGAGAGTGAGAGAGGGAGGGAGAGTATAAGGGTGTGTGAGGTAGTTTAGAGAGGAAGGAAAGAGGGAAGGTGTGAGGGAGGGAGAGTGTAAGGGTGTGAGATAGTTTGGAGAGTAGGGAAGGAGTGAGTGAGTGAGGGAGAGAGTGAGGGAGGGTGTGAGGGAGAGAGAGAGAGAGTAAGGTAAGTTTAGCATACCTTAGGAAACAACCTGATTAAGTCTCCCCTTACCTTACCAGACGCTTGAAGGGAAGAGGAAAGAATGTTGGTATATTCTTTACTTTCCTTACCTTTACTTCCCTGTGTTTTTTTTTCCTTTCTTCCTTCTCTCCTTTTCCTCCTTTCTTCTCTCCTTTCCCTCCTTCCTTCTCTCCTTTCCTTCCATTCACCTTTCTTTGTTATTCTTTCCTTCCTTCCTTCCTTCCCTCCTCTCCTTCCTATCATTTTATTACTGTATTTAGCTTTGGTTTTGTATTATTTCTACTACTACTACTACTACTACTACTACTACTACTACTACTACTACTACTACTACTACTACTACTATCACTACTACTACTACTACTACTACTACTACTACTACTACTACTACTACTACTACTACTACTAGACCAGTTTAATCTCTATGTAATCTTAATGCAGTGTCACTAGTAAGAATTATCGACATATTTCTTTACCTCATATCAATCTCCTTCCCCTCCTCTCTCCTTCCCCTTCCTCCTCTCCTCTCTCCCCTCCCCTCCCCCTCCCCCTCCACCCCTGCAATTACTTCATTATTCATCAAAGCTTAAAATGAACTTCCACGTCACTTCTTATAATCCTCAAACAGTGAACACGTTTTCGACTACATCAATAATTTCAACTTTTATTTATTTTTTTTTAATCATACCTTAATAAATACCATCAATAATTTTTTTTTGATCTCACTCACTCACTCACTTACTTACTTTTTTGTTATTTATTTATATTTTTGATTATTTATTTTTTTATTTTTTAACGTCCTGTCATGTAATAAATCAAAGTCAGACTCACTCACTCTATTTATTTATATTTATTCTTATCTATTTTTCAACCCTTAGTATTCACACTCCCCTTGACTATCTCTCCTTATCGGATACCTGAACATACCTTTACCCACGCTAGGCATTACATTAGAACAAGTGGTTTATATATGTAATGTGTATATATAGTATTTACCTGGAGGGGAGGGTACAGGTATGCATGACAATTAGGTAGTTATGGGACCAGGTGGAATGTGTGTGTGTGTGTGTGTGTGTGTGTGTGTGTTAGATCCTGGTGTTCAGTGATGCAAGGAAAGGAAGGCTATAGATCGATCAGCAGGCCAGACAGGCTGTTGACCTCCTCCTCTGAGCCTGCAGCCTGTACTTATCATTCTCCGCGGGGCTTTCTCACCCTTATTATACACCACACTCATCTATGTACCTTACTGTTTCCTGCGATGCTAGGCTGGGGGAGGGAGGGTGATGGTGGTGGTGGTGGTGGTGGTTGCAGGCACGTTAGAGTGACCTGGCTGGCGTGAGGGTGGAGGAGGTGCAGCATCGTGTGTTGGGGCGGGTGTGCATGCCGGGCACGGGCAGCCTTGGGTCAGGGGGAAGCTGAGAGTGCAGGCGTGACGCGTGTTGTTACGACTTCATTACACCTCCACGTCTGGCACACCGTCAGCCCCACACACTTACCTTAACGACACTTAGAACATAGCCAGGAGTCAGCTGTACAGGGGGAAGGGAGGGAAAGGGAGAGAAAGGGAGTTTAGGGAGGGGAAGAGGAGGTTGGGGAGGGCAGGGAGGGGAAGGGAAGTTGGGGAGGGCGAGGTAGATCAGAAATATTGAACTGGGAAAAAAAAGTGAGGTTAGGTTAAGGCAGGATAAGTTTGTATGTGTGTAGCTATAGGTAGGCAGAGAAGTGTGGTATTGAGGGGGTGAGGGGTTAGGGGGGGGGTCAGGAGGTCAGGTCAGTGTCCCTACATCAATTTGGGGAAGGGGGGGGGGCTATTAATAGTGTTGTTGTGCGTGTGTGTTCATGGGAATCGCAATTAAGTGAGTGTGTTTCGTCTCCCCTCAGGTACGTGTGACGAGGGAGTGACGACCTGGCAACGACGAGACTCCTTAACTACACACACACACACACACACACACACACACACACACACACACACACACACACACACACACACACACACACACACACACACACACACACACACACACAAGAAGAAGGTAAGTCTTGCATACCTACTGTACCTGTAAGTCTAAATACACCTGTACCTGTCTATGTGTGTGTGTGTACCTGTGTGTGTGTACCTGTCTGTGTGTGTACCTGTGTGTGTGTATACCTGTGTTTGTTTACCTGTGTACCTGTTACCTGTCTTCATTAATGTATTCAGATGTTGTTTGATTAATTAGTGTGTCTATATTTGGGTTTGGGAGGAGGAGTAGGAGAGAGAGAGAGAGAGAGAGAGAGAGAGAGAGAGAGAGAGAGAGAGAGAGAGAGAGAGAGAGAGAGAGAGAGAGAGAGAGAGAGAGAGAGAGAGAGAGAGATAGGTCACTTTCTTACTTCATAGGTTAACTAAGCTCCATGTAGCCTCTTCTCTATCTCACTATCTCTCGCTTTCCCTTCTCTCTCTCTCTCTCTCTCTCTCTCTCTCTCTCTCTCTCTCTCTCTCTCTCTCTCTCTCTCTCTCTCTCTCTCTCTCTCTCTTGTCTCTTTTCTCATATTTTTCTCGTAAACAAATCGATTTTATTTGTTTCGCTTAACGTTTCAGTTTTGTTTTATTGTTTATTTCTTTTATTTGTTTTATTTATTTATTTATTTTATTTATTTATTTATTTTATTGTCACGTAATTTAATCTTACATTCCGTTAGTATTGTAAGATTATTATTATATATTTACGATTATTTTTATTTATTTATTTATTTATTTTATTGTTTTTCTTTGTCTGTTATTTTTTTTCTTCTGTTTCTTAAAGGATAATATATTTTTTTTATTTATTTATTTTCTTTCCTCTATGTCTAAAAATTCCACTGTTACCATCTTTCTTCTTCTTCTTCTTCTTCTTCTTCTTCTTCTTCTTCTATTCTTATCTATTCCCTTTATTTTCCTTTTTTTCCCTCTTATCTAACCTCAAAGGAAAATCTTGCAACACACAAACTCTTTTATATATTTTTTCCCTCCTATAAAAATCTTTGTCTCTGAATATTTCCTTCTAACGATACTAACAAACTTTACCCAACATTCTCTACCTCGCTTAAGTGGAGGAGGAGGAGGAGGAGGAGGAAGAAGAAGAAGAAGAGTTTTATATAATTATCTTATTTTGTTTCTCTAATTCGTTTATACAATTATTATTTCGTTTATATTGTTATTTATCTAATTTATTGTCTCATTCCTGTATCGCTCTTGTACATTAATTCCATTCTTGCATCCTTGTTTTCCTCCTCCTCCTCCTCCTCCTCCTCCTCCTCCTCCTCCTCCTTTTACTGGAAGTTCCTCGTTGTCTTCGTAAATACTTCTCTCTCCCTTATCGTGATCTCCTTGTCTCCTTATCTTTATCTTATATGTAAATCTTATTCTTATCGTTTTCCTTCTCTTTCCTTTTTTTCTCTCTCTCCCCACTTTTATTCTTCTCTTTGCTTCCATCTTTATTCAGTGTTATTAAGTTGTGCGTCTCTCTTCAGTCTCCTTGTCTTCATCTCCTTTCTTCCTTGCAACTCTCCTGTCATCTCCTTTCTTCTCTTCTTTCATCTCCCTTCTCTTCTTTATCACTTCTATTACTCTCATCTTGACAACTTCACCTCCTTTCCTTCCTCTTCCTTTCCTCTCCCTTCATAATAACACATCTATACTCAACACCTTTTTAAAAACTTCCTTACCTACTGTTAATATCTGATGTATAACTCCCTTAGACTTAACACTACCTTCAGGAACACACTTTATTGCCTCTACTAAGCCTCTTGTATTAGTATAGTTATTAATATACAAAAGATTAAGTTAGTTTAGTTCGTTAATGTAAAAAAAATAAACTTAAGTGTAGTGAATTAATAAGAAAAAACTAAAATAGCGTATTATCAAATGACACCCTTATAAGATTGATATTCCCAACACACTTATATACACTCACCTGTTGCCTAACCTTACCTGTGTACCTGGAGGTGTCTTTAAGTACACCTGTCTTCATCATACAGACCCAGAACCTGTCCTATCCATCATCACCACCACCACCACCACAACAACAACACCACCAACACACGTATCTTTATTTGGATTTCATATGTATATTTTCCCTTTTTCCTTTTTCCATTTTTTTCCCTTCCTTTTCATGCAGTCACACAGCTCCTAGTCCTTGTCTTGTCTTGTCTTGTATTGTCTTGTCGTGATGTTTGCCTGCCTGCTTGGTGAGTGTCTTGTTTAATACACCTTGTTTGTCCCTGTGTACGTGTGTGTGTGTGTGTGTGTGTGTGTCAGAAAGTTCATTGCAGTTACTATTAAAAGGAAGATTGAATGATTTTAAATTACTACAACTTTTACTACTACTATTACTGGTGTGTGTGTGTGTGTGTGTGCGTGTGCGTGTGTGCGTGAGTGCGTGAGGCAGTGAGGGCCGTAGTGTCACGTTTGAGAGAGAGAGAGAGAGAGAGGGGGGGGGGCAAGGGAGGGAGAGAAGAAGGGAGAAGGGTGGACCAAATAAAAACTAACCTCTCTTGGAGTCTTTATAATTGGGTGATCAGTCAATGTTG
>JAPQNM010000029.1:1298093-1300593 GCA_029783475.1 Metacarcinus magister | reverse complement strand
CGTCATCATCACAGGCCAGCTCATCTCGTCCCGTCTCATACCGCATAAATCAACCTCTCCCCTCCGTCTATCCTTCTAGTAACTCATCCTCCTCGACATCGGGTAGAACTCTCCCCTATCCATCTCTCCTCTAGCCTCTTCTCTTCAGAATTCCTCTTATCCGCCACCCCTCCGCCCTCGTCTCCTGCTCCTCCGTCTCCTCCCCTCTCCCCGCGCCTCGAAATTTTTCTCGCACTCCGTCGTTCTCGTCAACACACTAGCCAGTGTTCAGTCCATGTACATCGACCGCTCACCTCCATTTACATCGTCTACTAGTCCCCAGTCTCCTCGCACCCCCCTCCTCTCCTCTATCAGCCCTCCTCGGCATCGCTCTCATATATCCTATCGACTCTCCGCTCACTCCTCTCCTCTCCCCTCCAGATTCCCTTCCGCAATCACTGACATAGTGTCTCCAATCGCATCTGGACCCTCCTTCTCTTCCTAACCCTTTCATCGCATTCTTGTTCGAATCTTCGAATGTCTCGGGCCTCCAATCATACGATCCTTCCTCCTCATGTCTCTCTAGTCGGTCTCCCCATAACTCAATCGGAGCCTCAATCGGCTTTCCACCTCGAAGTCTCTGATCCGAGACGTCCGAATCGGCATCTATCTCACTCTTTTTTCTCGTCTCCGTCCAAGCTTCTCTCCCCTCCCCCATACTATCTCTAATCATTCATCTCCTCCTCCATCTTAGGCCCCCCCATCACCCTCTTTTCTCTCCCTTTCCTTCTCCTTCGGTCTCGTTCTTCTCTCCTCGGTCCTACACCTTGATCATCCTCCTCTCTCAACCTTCGTCACTCCATTCTCTCTCCGTCATATCCGCGTTCTCTCGATCACGTCGTGCGTACTCCTCTCCTCCCTCGGACTCACCTCGGTCTTCGACCCCTGACTCATTCCACGCCCCGATCTCTCTCCTTCTAAATTCATATCTTCGTCTCTCTGCCGATCTTCTCTCCTCCTCCCCAACGAGTCCACTCCTCGCCTCACCCCCCCCCCCCCCCCCTCGATATTTCCTCATTCTCTCACCTCTAGCCTCCCTCTACTCACTCTCTCCTCATCTCGGTCACTCATCGTCTCTCTCCTCCTCAACTCTTCCGTTACTCTCGTCGGTCTCCCCCCGCCTCTCTCTCTCCGTCACGCTCTCTCTCATCTCCCTCCCCTGTCATCCCCTCCCCCCTCTTCCTTCCCTCTCCTCCGCTCCCTATCTCTCTTCTCTCCCTCCTCCGGCCTCTCTCTCCACTCGTCTCCTCTGAATCGACCTCCGTCCCCAGACTTTCTCTCCTCTTCCCTCTCTCGCTCGTCCACAGTCCCTTCCTCTCCATAAACATCTTCGCTCCCCGTATCTCTCTATCGTCAGCTTCGTCTTCATCGCCTCTCCGCCGCTTCCTCCGACAGTCCCCCCGCTTTCCGTCAACCCCAACTCGAACAATCCTCCTCCAGTCTTCCCCCTCCCCACCCGTCCACTCCTCTCCCCCTCCTCCCGGGTCTCCTCCAGTTTTGCTCTCCCGTTCTCCTCCTCACCCATCGTCCACTCCTCTCCCGTCTCTCCCTAACTCCTCACTCTCTCTCACCCTTCCCTTCACTCCGTCACTCCCACTCTCTAGGCTTCGCTTCCCCGTACATTCGTGCTCCTCCTCTCTCCTCCAGGTACTCCTCTCTCGCTCTCTTCTCTCTTCATTCCACGTCGGACTCTTCTCATCCCCCGCTCTCATCCTCCCCCCCTCCCCTCCTCTCTCTCTCTCTCTACACTCGTCCCTCTCACTCTCAGTCTCCCTCCTCACCTCCTCTCCTCCACACTCTCTCTACGCATCACTCCACTCACGGTCTCGCCATCTTCCGCGTCTTCTACCTCTATGCTCTCTCCCCTCCTCCCCCTCTCGTTCCCCCCGCGCTCGCATCTCCTCCCCTGGCATTAACGTCGCACTTCCCATCTCCCTCTCTCTTCATCTCTCACTACCTCTCTTCCCTGCCTCTCTCTCACTTCCCACCCGGTATCTCTAGTCGGTTCCGTCGTCTCCTACGCACATCCTCAAGGCTCTCCTCGTCACCGGTTCCACGTCTTAGCCTCCTCTTCCCTCTCTCTCTCTCTCTCTCTTCCATCTCTCTCCCCCACCTTCTCTCTCTCTCTCCTCTTCGCCCCTCCATTCTCCCGTCCCTCGGCTCCCTCTCGTCCCCACCCTCTCCCAACTCCCCCTCACTTATCGTTCCCCTCTCTCTGAAATCTCTCTTCCTCCCGTCACTTCTCCGCCCCTCTTCCCGATCTCTCTACGGGCCCCGTCCACCCGTAAGTCTCTCGAGTCCCCTTCTCCGCCTCCACCATGTCCTCCCTCTCTTCTCTCGTGCTATCCGCTCTCCCCTAACCGCTCGCGCTTCGTCCCGCAGCTCACTATCACTCCCATCTCGCTCGGTCCGCCTCCCACCCGCCCGTCCCCCTCATCTCCTCTTCCCGATCTTCTAAATT
>JAPQNM010000029.1:1272989-1285489 GCA_029783475.1 Metacarcinus magister | reverse complement strand
GACAGACAGACAGACAGACAGACAGACAGACGGACAGACAGACAGACAGACAGACAGACAGACAGATAGATAGATAGATAGAAAGTAATTAAAAAAAAAGAATTCAATTATCTACATTTACCGTTCGTTATCAATTATTTGGTTTAGCTGTCTGTCAATACGGTTCTCTCTCTCTCTCTCTCTCTCTCTCTCTCTCTCTCTCTCTCTCTCTCTCTCTCTCTTCCTGTCCTCAATTTCCGGCGTGCAAACAGGTGTGATTGTGCACAGGTGAGGTGAGGGAAACAGGTGTAATGACCAATCAGTATACAGGTAAAGTAAGCTATCTCTAACTTTAATTCTCTCTCTCTCTTTCTCTCTCTCTCTCTCTCTCTCTCTCTCTCTCTCTCTCTCTTTACTTTATTTTATTGATTATTATTTTCTTTAATTATTTTTAGTGATAGAAGGAAGGAAGAAGGAAGGAAGGAAGGAAGGAAGGAAGGAGGAGAGAAGAATGAAGGAAGGAAGGAAAGGAGAGAGAGAAAGAGAGAGAGAAGGAAGAAAGGAGAGAAGGAAGTTCCCTTGAGTAAGTAAGAAAATTATGATATGGAGAGAGAGAGAGAGAGAGAGAGAGAGAGAGAGAGAGAGAGAGAGAGAGAGAGAGAGAGAGAGAGAGAGAGAGAGAGAGAGAGAGAGAATTTACATACTAAGCCCACTACGTAGTATGCACGCGTCTTCGATCTCACGGCTCCTCCTCCTCCTCCTCCTCCTCCTCCCTCCTCCTCCTCCTCCTCAGGTAATGGACAAGGTGGGAGTCAATTTGGAGGAACAATCAAACTATTTTTCCTCCTCCTCTCCTCCTCTTCCTCCTCCTCCTCCTTTACTAGTATAATCAAATCTTCTTCTGCCTCCTCTTCCTCTTCTTCTATAATCACTACCACCATCGCCACTTCCTCCTCCTCCTCTTCCTCCTCTCCTCCTCCTCCTCCTCCTCCTCCTCTTCCTCTTCTTACCTGACTGTCACGTAAACACAAGACAGTTTAAAAGGCCACTTCCTCTCTCTCTCTCTCTCTCTCTCTCTCTCTCTCTCTCTCTCTCTCTCTCTCTCTCTCTCTCTCTCTCTGTCGTTGCCTTTCGTTATCTCCTTCCTTCCTTCTTTCTTTCTTACCTTGTCAATAGCCTCTCCCTCCCCCCCTTTTCTCTCCCCCCCTCCCCCCCCCCTTTTCTCTCCTCCCCTCTCCCCCCTCAGGTAAGCCAGGAAGTTTGGAGGTGATGAGGTTACCAACGGCCTAATTATCTCTCTCTCTCTCTCTCTCTCTCTCTCTCTCTCTCTCTCTCTCTCTCTCTCTCTCTCTCTCTCTCTCTCACCTGTATAATGGTAGGTAATTAGGGTGCCCAGGTGTTAATTAGCAGGTGTCATTAGGTTAATTAAGGTAAGTCATTGTATTTTATTATATTTATTTTTTTTTTTTTTTCTTCCTATATTTTATTCTTTTTCTTTTCTTTCTTATCTTTTTTTTTCCTTTTTTTTTTATTTTTTCCCTTCCAATCTTTTTTTTTCCCTTTCCTTTCCTTTCTTTTTTTTCTCTTTCCTTTCTTAATTTTTTTTCCTTTCCTTTCCTCTTTTTATTTGTTTATTTTTATCATCAATGTTTATTTTTATTATCAATGTTTATTTTTATTATCAATGTTTATTTTTATCATTAATATTTATTTTTATCATTAATATTTATTTTTATCATTAATATTTATTTTTATCATTAATATTTATTTTTATCATTAATATTTATTTTTATCATTAATATTTATTTTTATCATTAATATTTATTTTTATCATTAATATTTATTTTTATCATTAATATTTATTTTTATCATTAATATTTATTTTTATCATCATATTTATTTTTATCATCATTATTTATTTTATCATCAATGTTTATTTTTATTATCAATGTTTATTTTTATTATCAATGTTTATTTTTATCATCAATATTTATTTTTATCATTAATATTTATTTTTATCATTAATATTTATTTTTATCATTAATATTTATTTTTATTATCAATGTTTATTTTTATTATCAACGTTTATTTTTATTATCAATGTTTATTTTTATTATCAATATTTATTTTTATCATTAATATTTATTTTTATCATCATTATTTATTTTTATCATCATTATTTATTTTTATCATTAATATTTATTTTCATCATCATTATTTATTTTTATCATTAATATTTATTTTTATCATCATTATTTATTTTTATCATTAATATTATTTTTATCATTAATATTTATTTTTATCATAATATTTATTTTATCATTAATATTTATTTTTATCATTAATATTTATTTTTATCAATAATATTTATTTTTATCATTAATATTTATTTTATCATTAATATTTATTTTTATCATTAATATTTATTTTTATCATTATTATTTATTTTTATCATTATTATTTATTTTTATCATTATTATTTATTTTTATCATTAATATTTATTTTTATCATTAATATTTATTTTTATCATCATTATTTATTTTTATTATCATTATTTATTTTTATCATCATTATTTATTTTTATCATTAATATTTATTTTTATGATTAATATTTATTTTTATGATTAATATTTATTTTTATGATTAATATTTATTTTTATCATTAATATTTATTTTTATCATTAATATTTATTTTTATCATTAATATTTATTTTTATCATTAATATTTATTTTTATCATTATTATTAATTTTTATCATTAATATTTATTTTTATCATTAATATTTATTTTTATCATTAATATTTATTTTTATCATTAATATTTATTTTTATCATTAATATTTATTTTTATGATTAATATTTATTTTTATCAATAATATTTATTTTTATGATCAATATTTATTTTTATGATTAATATTTATTTTTATCATTAATATTTATTTTTTATGATTAATATTTATTTTTATGATTAATATTTATTTTTATGATTAATATTTATTTTTATCAATAATATTTATTTTTATCATTAATATTTATTTTTTATCATTAATATTTATTTTTATCATTATTATTTATTTTTATCATTAATATTTATTATTATCATTAATATTTATTTTTATCATTATTATTTATTTTTATCATTAATATTTATATTTATCATTAATATTTATTTTTATCATTAATATTTATTTTTATCATCAATATTTATTTTTATCATCATTATTTATTTTTATCATTAATATTTATTTTTATCATTAATATTTATTTTTATCATCAATATTTATTTTTATGATTAATATTTATTTTTATCATTAATACTTATTTGTATCATTAATATTTATGTTTATCATTAATATATATTTTTATCATTAATATATATTTTTATCATTAATATTTATTTTTATCATTAATATTTATTTTTATCATTAATATATATTTTATCATTAATATATATTTTTATCATTAATATATATTTTTATCATTAATATATATTTTTATCATTAATATTTATTTTTATCATTAATATTTATTTTTATCATTAATATATTTTTTTATTATTAATATATATTTTTATCATTAATATTTATTTTTATCATTAATATTTATTTAATCATTAATATTTATTTTTATCATTAATATTTATTTTTATCATTAATATTTATTTTTATCATTAATATATATTTTTATCATTAATATATATTTTTATCATTAATATATATTTTTATCATTAATAATATTTTATCATTAATATTTATTTTTAACATTAATATATATTTTTATCATTAATATTTATTTTTATCATTAATATTTACTTTTTATCATTAATATATATTTTTATCATTAATATATATTTTTATCAATAAAATTTATTTTATAATTATATTTATTTTTCATTAATATTTATTTTTATCATTAATATTTATTTTTATCATTAATATATATTGTTATCATTAATATATATTTTTATCATTAATAAATATTTTATCATTAATAAATATTTTTATCATTAATATATATTTTTATCATTAATATATATTTTTATCATTAATATTTATTTTTATCATTAATATATATTTTTATCATTAATATTTATTTTTATCATTAATATTTATTTTTATCATTAATATATATTTTTATCATTAATATATATTTTTATCATTAATATATATTTTTATCATTAATATTTATTTTTATCATTAATATATATTTTTATCATTAATATATATTTTTATCATTAATATTTATTTTTATCATTAATATATATTTTTATCATTAATATATATTTTTATCATTAATATATATTTTTATCATTATTATTTATTTTTATCATTAATATTTATTTTTATCATTAATATATATTTTTATCATTAATATATATTTTTATCATTAATATATATTTTTATCATTAATAAATATTTTTATCATTAATATTTATTTTTATCATTAATATATATTTTTATCATTAATATTTATTTTTATCATTAATATTTATATTTTATCATTAATATATTTTTTTATCATTAATATATATTTTTATCATTAAAATTTATTTTTATCATTATTATTTATTTTTATCATTAATATTTATTTTTATCATTAATATTTATTTTTATCATTAATATATATTTTTATCATTAATAAATATTTTTATCATTAATATTTATTTTTATCATTAATATATATTTTTATCATTAATATTTATTTTTATCATTAATGTTTATTTTTTATCATTAATATATATTTTTATCATTAATATATATTTTTATCATTAATATATATTTTTATCATTAATATTTATTTTTAGCATTAATATATATTTTTATCATTAATATATATTTTTATCATTAATATTAATTTTTATCATTAATATTTATTTTTTATCATTAATATATATTTTTATCATTAATATATATTTTTATCATTAATATTTATTTTTATCATTAATATTTATTTTTATAATTATTATTTATTTTTATCATTAATATTTATTTTTATCATTAATATATATTTTTTATCATTAATATATATTTTTTATCATTAATATATATTTTTATCATTAATATATATTTTTATCATTAATATTTATTTTTATCATTAATATTTATTTTATCATTAATATTTATTTTTATCATTAATATTTATTTTTATCATTAATATTTATTTTTATCATTAATATATATTTTTATCATTAATATATATTTTTATCATTAATATTTATTTTATCATTAATATTTATTTTTATCATTAATATATATTTTTATCATTAATATTTATTATTTATCATTAATATATATTTTTATCATTAATATATATTTTTATCATTAAAATTTATTTTTATCATTATTATTTATTTTTATCATTAATATTTATTTTTATCATTAATATTTATTTTTATCATTAATATATATTTTTATCATTAATATATATTTTTATCATTAATATTTATTTTTATCATTAATATACATTTTTATCATTAATATATATTTTTATCATTAATATATATTTTTATCATTAATATTTATTTTTATCATTAATATTTATTTTTATCATTAATATATATTTTTATCATTAATATATATTTTTATCATTAATATTTATTTTTATCATTAATATATATTTTTATCATTAATATTTATTTTTATCATTAATATATATTTTTATCATTAATATTTATTTTTATCATTAATATATATTTTTATCATTAATATTATTTTTATCATTAATATTTATTTTTATCATTAATATATATTTTTATCATTAATATATATTTTTATCATTAAAATTTATTTTTATCATTAATATTTATTTTTATCATTAATATTTATTTTTATCATTAATATTTATTTTTATCATTAATATATATTTTTATCATTAATATATATTTTTATCATTAATATTTATTTTTATCATTAATATTTATTTTTATCATTAATATTTATTTTTATCATTAATATATATTTTTATCATTAATATTTATTTTTATCATTATTATTTATTTTTATCATTAATATTTATTTTTATCACTAATATTTATTTTTATCATTAATATATATTTTTATCATTAATATTTATTTTTATCATTAATATTTATTTTTATCATTAATATATATTTTTATCATTAGTATTTATTTTTATCATTAATATTTATTTTTATCATTAATATATATTTTTATCATTAATATTTATTTTTATCATTAATATATATTTTTATCATTAATATATATTTTATCATTATATTATTTTTATCATTAATATTTATTTTTATCATTAATATTTATTTTTATCATTAATATTATTTTTATCATTAATCTTCATTTTTATCATTAATATTTATTTTTATCATTAATATATATTTTTATCATTAATATATATTTTTATCATGAATATTTATTTTTATCATTAATATATATTTTTATCATTAATATATATTTTTATCATTAATATTTATTTTTATCATTAATATTTATTTTTATCATTAATATATATTTTTTATCATTAATATATATTTTTATCACTAATATTTATTTTTATCATTAATATATATTTTTAGCATTAATATTTATTTTTATCATTAATATTTATTTTTTATCATTAATATATATTTTTATCATTAATATATATTTTTATCATTAATATTTATTTTTATCATTATTACTTATTTTTATCATTAATATATATTTTTATCATTAATATATATTTTTATCATTAATATATATTTTTATCATTAATATTTATTTTTATCATTATTATTTATTTTTATCATTAATATTTATTTTTATCATTAATATATATTTTTATCATTAATATATATTTTTATCATTAATATATATTTTTATCATTAATATTTATTTTTATCATTAATATTTATTTTTATCATTAATATATATTTTTATCATTAATATATATTTTTATCATTAATATTTATTTTTATCATTAATATATATTTTTATCATTAATATTTATTTTTATCATTAATAAATATTTTTATCATTAATATTTATTTTTATCATTAATATATATTTTTATCATTAATATTTATTTTTATCATTAATATTTATTATTTATCATTAATATATATTTTTATCATTAATATATATTTTTATCATTAAAATTTATTTTTATCATTAATATTTATTTTTATCATTAATATTTATTTTTATCATTAATATTTATTTTTATCATTAATATATATTTTTATCATTAATATATATTTTTATCATTAATATTTATTTTTATCATTAATATTTATTTTTATCATTAATATTTATTTTTATCATTAATATATATTTTTATCATTAATATTTATTTTTATCATTATTATTTATTTTTATCATTAATATTTATTTTTATCATTAATATTTATATTTATCATTAATATATATTTTTATCACTAATATTTATTTTTATCATTAATATATATTTTTATCATTAATATTTATTTTTATCATTAATATTTATTTTTTATCATTAATATATATTTTTATCATTAGTATTTATTTTTATCATTAATATTTATTTTTATCATTAATATATATTTTTATTATTAATATTTATTTTTATCATTAATATATATTTTTATCATTAATATATATTTTTATCATTATTATTTATTTTTATCATTAATATTTATTTTTATCATTAATATTTATTTTTATCATTAATATTCATTTTTATCATTAATCTTCATTTTTATCATTAATATTTATTTTTATCATTAATATATATTTTTATCATTAATATATATTTTTATCATTAATATTTATTTTTATCATTAATATATATTTTTATCATTAATATATATTTTTATCATTAATATTTATTTTTATCATTAATATTTATTTTTATCATTAATATATATTTTTATCATTAATATATATTTTTATCACTAATATTTATTTTTATCATTAATATATATTTTTAGCATTAATATTTATTTTTATCATTAATATTTATTTTTTATCATTAATATATATTTTTATCATTAATATATATTTTTATCATTAATATTTATTTTTATCATTATTACTTATTTTTATCATTAATATATATTTTTATCATTAATATATATTTTTATCATTAATATATATTTTTATCATTAATATTTATTTTTATCATTATTATTTATTTTTATCATTAATATTTATTTTTATCATTAATATTTATTTTTATAATTATTATTTATTTTTATCATTAATATTTATTTTTATCATTAATATTTATTTTTATCATTAATATATATTTTTATCATTAGTATATATTTTTATCATTAATATATATTTTTATCATTAATATATATTTTTATCATTAATATTTATTTTTATCATTAATATTTATTTTTATCATTAATATATATTTTTATCATTAATATTTATTTTTATCATTAATACTTATTTTTATCATTAATATATATTTTTATCATTATTATTTATTTTTATCATTAATATATATTTTTATCATTAATATATATTTTTATCATTAATATTTATTTTTATCATTAATATATATTTTTATCATTAATATTTATTTTTATCATTAAAATTTATTTTTATTATTAATATATATTTTTATCATTAATATATATTTTTATCATTAATATTTATTTTTATCATTAATATTTATTTTTATCATTAATATATATTTTTATCATTAATATATATTTTTTATCATTAATATATATTTTTATCATTAATATTTATTTTTATCATTATTATTTATTTTTATCATTAATATATATTTTTATCATTAATATTTATTTTTATCATTAATACTTATTTTTATCATTAATATATATTTTTATCATTAATATTTATTTTTATCATTATTATTTATTTTTATCATTAATATATATTTTTATCATTAATATATATTTTTATCATTAATATTTATTTTTATAATTATTATTTATTTTTATCATTAATATTTATTTTTATCATTAATATTTATTTTTATCATTAATATATATTTTTATCATTAGTATATATTTTTATCATTAATATATATTTTTATCATTAATATATATTTTTATCATTAATATTTATTTTTATCATTAATATTTATTTTTATCATTAATATATATTTTTATCATTAATATTTATTTTTATCATTAATACTTATTTTTATCATTAATATATATTTTTATCATTATTATTTATTTTTATCATTAATATATATTTTTATCATTAATATATATTTTTATCATTAATATTTATTTTTATCATTAATATATATTTTTATCATTAATATTTATTTTTATCATTAAAATTTATTTTTTATTATTAATATATATTTTTATCATTAATATATATTTTTATCATTAATATTTATTTTTATCATTAATATTTATTTTTATCATTAATATATATTTTTATCATTAATATATATTTTTTATCATTAATATATATTTTTATCATTAATATTTATTTTTATCATTATTATTTATTTTTATCATTAATATATATTTTTATCATTAATATTTATTTTTATCATTAATACTTATTTTTATCATTAATATATATTTTTATCATTAATATTTATTTTTATCATTATTATTTATTTTTATCATTAATATATATTTTTATCATTAATATATATTTTTATCATTAATATATATTTTTATCATTAATATTTATTTTTATCATTATTATTTATTTTTATCATTAATATTTATTTTTATCATTAATATATATTTTTATCATTAATATATATTTTTATCATTAATATTTATTT
This sequence comes from Metacarcinus magister, assembly GCA_029783475.1. NCBI lineage: Eukaryota > Metazoa > Arthropoda > Malacostraca > Decapoda > Cancridae > Metacarcinus > Metacarcinus magister. The sequence continues at coordinate 1,275,784 of JAPQNM010000029.1, read as the reverse complement.
TTATCATTAATATTTATTTTTATCATTAATATTTATTTTTATCATTAATATTTATTTTTATCATTAATATTTATTTTTATCATTAATATTTATTATTATAATAATTAATATTTATTTACTCCAACAGCAACACTTCCTTAACATGTATTATTATTAATTTCAAAACCTTTAACTTCAATATAAGTTTTCGTGGATTTGTGATGAAAATGGATTCGTGAAATTTTTGGCCCGAAGATTTCCACCAGAATTTGAGTCCAAAATAGTTTAGTCATTTTACAAGTAAAGTATTAGTCCTACAACAAAGATGTATAGAAACAAAGTTGTTCAGCTTGACAAGTTCTATCTGATGGTGTCATCCGTTTGTAAGTTACTCTTTTGGTTTAGGAGAAAAATGTAATTAAGTAGAAGTTTCGTGTAAAATACAAATATATCAATATCTCCATTACTTACATTCCAATTACATTCTAGTAAAGCTCAAATGAACGGGCGTCTCCTGCTCTATATTTACTATTACGTATGTTTTTTACGTAAACCTCATACTTTTCGAGTTATTTTGAAAAACATGATTTCATGAAAAAAATCTAAGGTGACACCCTTGAAAATTTCGTGAAAAATTTCCACACCTCAGAATTTCATGAAAATTTGTACCTAAAGGTTTTCAGTCAAACTGAACACGAATCTGGACTCAGTTTCATCATTACTATAATATTAAACATTATATACGCATGTGTGATACGCCTAAAACTATTTATTCTCTCTATTTATCTCTATCTCTATCGCTCTCTCTCTCTCTCTCTCTCTCTCTCTCTCTCTCTCTCTCTCTCTCTCTCTCTCTCTCTCTCTCTCTCTCTCTCTCTCTCCCCCTCTCTCCAAACTCCTACAGCAAAATGGGTGGGTAGATGGGTGGGTGGGTGGATGGATGGGTGGATGGATGGGTGGATGGGTGGGTGGATGTATAGGTGGGTGGGTGAATGAATGATGTGAGGCAGGCAGGCAGGCTGTACATTCATAATGTTGGTGCTGTGTTCAGTGTGGATAACGACGCTAGCCTATCCGATGAGCTGCGTCAAGTTGACAATGGCACATTTTTACAGAATATTTGCATCCAAGATATATTGTGTATAGAAAGAAAAATATTTTTCCTCTATTCTTCAGATCGTTGTGAGTTGATAAAGAAAAATTTGAATAAAATCATAATTCTTTAAAAAATCTATAAATCGAACACTTAGAAAAGACCTCGGCAGTGTAAGGGTTAAGTACACCTGTTTAAGTACACCTGTTTAAGTACACCTGTTTAAGTACACTTCCTTACCTTGGCAACACAGCACATGCGCTTCCAAGATCACGGTCGGCGCGTCATCTAGCGGGAAGACGGAAAAACTTGGTGAAAATAACAATAATAATGATAATAATAATAATAATAATAATGATGATAGTAATAATGGCAATAATAATAAAGATATGTAGCAGTAGTAGTAGTAGTGGAAGTAGAAAAATAGTAGTCGTAGTAGTAGTAGTAGTAGTAGTAGTAGTAGTAGTAGTAGTAGTAGTAGTAGTAGTAGTAGTAGTAGTAGTAGTAGTAGTAGTAGTAGTAGTAGTAACATAAATAACATCACATTACTTTCCCTATAACTCTAAAACCTTATTAATACATTTCCTATCAGCAACACAAACAAAATCATAATAAAACTCTACGGTAATCTCAAGCCTTACTTCACTTCTATCTCCCTTACGTCTTATACAATTCTACAAGTACATTCTCACTCCTATTTCCTCCTCCTCTCCCGTCTCCTGTGGCCTTAAGGGGGATGAGGTTGGTTAAGGTAGCTTCAGCCTCCCTTGATCACACTCTCACACGCATTGAAATCTTTATAAGGCTCTTGGTTAGGGATGGGTGGGAATTTTAGGTGGTGTTGCGTTGTAATAAACTAGTATATTTTTATTGTTATTGTTATTGTTGTTGTTATTGATGATGTTGTTGTTGTTGTTGGTTATAGTGAAGACTGTATTTGTAAGAAAAGTACATATCTATTACTACTACTACTACTACTACTAAAGTACTATCTATTACTACTACTACTACTACTACTACTACTACTACTACTACTACTCACTTTTATAGGTACACACACAATAAATAAATAAAAATAACTAACACTGGGTAATGTGTGTGTGTGTGTGTGTGTGTATGTGTGTGTCCAAGTGTGTGTGTGTGTGTGTGTGTGTGTGTGTCCAAGTGTATGTGCGTGTGTGCGTGATGCGGCTAACAACCACCACAGTTAATAACACAACACACAGGTAACCGCACATTTCACGCCCATGGATGCTGGGTACAGGTGTGTGTGTGTGTGTGTGTGTGTGTGTGTGTGTGTGTGTGTGTGTGTGTGTGTGTGTGTGTGTGTGTGTGAAAAGAGATAGATAGATAGATAGATAGATAAAAAGCTATACATAGATAGATAGATAACACACACACACACACACACACACACACACACACACACACACACACACACACACACACACACACACACACACAAACCATTAAGCAATAATCGCTAACTCACCCAACTTTGGGATTCGCTATTGACGAAATTCCCGCCAGAAAACCACTAATACATACTTACTGAAAACGTAACACACAGATCAAAGGGAAGAGGAGGAGGAGGAGGAGGAGGAGGAGGAGGAGGAGGAGGAGGAGGAGGAGGAGGAGGAGGAGGAGGAGAGGAAGACCCTAAATACTACCTTACCTCTCACCAAAAGCTTCAAAATGGAGGTGGGAAAAGCGATCTCTCTAA
>JAPQNM010000029.1:1210489-1257989 GCA_029783475.1 Metacarcinus magister | reverse complement strand
ACACACAACACTAATGAATACTAAGAGATAGAGAGAGAGAGAGAGAGAGAGAGAGAGAGAGAGATAGAGAGAGAGAGAGAGAGAGAGAGAGAGAGAAAAAAAAATTACCTCCATATATCTCTTCCCTTATTCTTATTTTCCTCCTCCTCCTCCTCCTCCTCCTCCTCCTCCTCCTCCTTCACTTCGACTTTCTCCTCTTCCCTTCTTCTTCCTCCTTTCTTTAACTCATTAGAAGAGAAAGGGAGGGAAGGAGGAGGAAAGGAAAGGAGGGAAGGAGGGAGGAAGGGAAGGAGGGAGGGAGGGAGGGAAGGAGGGGAAGAGGGAAGTAAGGAACATTAAGAGAGAGGAAGGAACACAGCGGAAAGATAAAGAGAGAGAGAGGAAGGGTAAGGTAAGACTCTCTCTCTCTCTCTCTCTCTCTCTCTCTCTCTCTCTCTCTCTCTCTCTCTCTCTCTCTCTCTCTCTCTCTCTCTCTCTCTCTCTCTCTCTCTACACTTTAACATTTAATACACTCTGCTCCCTCTTCCCTTCTTATTACCTAGTTTCCTCCTCCTCCTCCTCCCTCCTCCTCCTCCTCCTCCTCCTCCTCCTCCTCCTCCTCCTCCTGACCGTGGGAATCTCAGTAGCCAAGGGAGTTTCACGCTTCAAGTATCCTGGTGATGTATAATTCGTCTTAGGAGGAGGAGGAGGAGGAGGAGGAGGAGGAGGAGGAGGAGGAGGAGGAGGAGGAGGAGGAGGAGGAGGAGGAAGGAGGAGGAGGAGGAGGAATTTTTTACTCTATGTACAAGCGACTAAGAGAGTACACCACTACTTCCTTCCTTTTTCTGCCGTTAAAAGGAGGAGGAGGAGGAGGAGGAGGAGGAGGAGGAGGAGGAGGAGGAGGAGGAGGAGGAGGAAGGAAGAGGAAGAGGGTGAAAGATCGAAGTGAGTGTTTCCATCTACTAAAGTATTTTAATAAACGTTCAATAAAGATAACAATAAGTAATGTAAACAAACTAGTATAGTAAATAAATAAAAGATGAACTATAGAATATATAACGAGGATTGGATGTAGAATTTAAACCCTTTATATAAACACGATAAGTTTCCAGTATATACACAAAACAATACAGACTATAATATATATAAATTCCAATACTTTATAATAGTGATCTGAAGTGAGCTGGAGTCAACTTTATAACATTTATGAGATAGCTATGAAATTATACTTTTATAGATGACAAAACGTATAGAATTAAGATTAAGACTTAACGGCTATATGTTAAGACAAATATAGGGTCTGTATTCTAGTCCCTATAATCAATTCATCATCTTAATAAACAACAATGACATATAGGGATCACGAAATACACACAATAGCAATAAAAATAGTATTAGAATCCTTTCCATATATAGTATAGAGCCTTGAATACATTTTAAGATAATGAATTGACTATAGGGCCTAGAATTTATATAGAATAGACATAGAATTGAGACTAAGAGTGTAGTGTTAACTTTGTGTGAAGGAAGAAAGAAAGTCACTGGATTGAAGTAGAAAGATAGAGAGAGAAAAAAAAAGGATCAGATAAGCTTAAAGAAAACGGGATGAGGTGTTGTCAGGGGAGACTTAAGAAACCAAGGAAGTTTTACATAGACGTGGAAATATGAAGTAGTAGTAGTAGTAGTAGTAGTAGTAGTAGTAGTAATAGTGACATAACTTCACAACTAGAAATAGGGAGATAAAAATGGACAAACAAACATGTGAATAAGATAGAAAGTAAACAAAAGGTATTAATTTAAGGCATAATAATTTCTTACACCATTAAACGTGTAAAAATAAAACACTTAAGTCACCCATTTCAACCATCTATTTTCTCTCACCACCACCACCACCACCACCACCAGCGTCTGTAGTGACATAATCCAAGCGTTAATGATAGGAATCTCGCCCTAACCAGCATACAGTACACCTTCTTAACGTATTGTAGTATACATATATAATGCAATTGTTTAAAGACCTCGAGGACTTAGTGAGTTTATAGTAGTAGTAGTAGTAGTAGTAGTAGTAGTAGTAGTAGTATAGTAGTAGTAGTAGTAGTAGTAGTAGTAGTAGTAGTAGTAGTAATAATAATAATCACTAAAACTCTAATATATACAATAATATTTTCTAAAAGACACACATATACAGGTCTTTCCCTCCTCCTCCTCCTCCTTCTTCCTCCTCCTCCTTCTCCTCCTCCTCCAGACAACGGAACTATGATAAGAGATAAGAGAGATAACTCCTTTCTTTCTTAACGCCTACGTGTCTTCTTCCCGGAGTGTTACTGGGTACACACACACACACACACACACACACACACACACACACACACACACACACACACACACACACATGTACGGAAGGGCATTGTCAGCTATCACATCACAGGAAAAGTATTATAGTAGTAGGTGAATATATTGATAAAAGAAAGAAGAGAAAGAGAAAATAATAGAACTGAGGAGATAAAAGCAAGGAAGAGAGAAAAAAAGAAAGAAAGTGAAATAAAAGTTTGTTATTGGTTAGTATTTAGGTAGGAAAGGAGAGAGGAAAGGAAAGAAAATAGGAGAAAAGTATGTTAATGATTATTTTTTTCTTAGACAGGAAGAACAAGATCAAGAACAAGACCAGAATGACCACGAACAACAACCATAATAAAAAGAAAACAAGACGAAAACATTAGAGAAATAGAAGAAGAAGAAACAAAGAAGAAATAAGACATAAATAATAAAAAAAAAAATTAATGAAAAGAGGTAAATAGTAATAATAATAATAATAATAATAATAATAATAATAATACATAACCCTAACCATACCCAGTAACATGAACACGTGACAACACAAGACCCAATGACAAGACAAGATAGGTAACAAGGAGAGAGAGAGAGAGGGAGAGAGTCAGACACACTTATAGGTACAGTACAGTGTGTAAGAGTAAAGATAGGAGAGTAAGGGCGATCATGTAATGCTCAGATAAGAGAGAGAGAGAGAGAGAGAGAGAGAGAGAGAGAGAGAGAGAGAGAGAGAGAGAGAGAGAGAGAGAGAGAGAGAGAGAGAGAGATAATACCCATTCCACCTTCCTTCACCACCTAATCCATTTTAACTAAACACCAATAACAATAACAATTACATAAACAAAACTACATTAATAAAAAAAATATATATACAAATACCCCCAAAAAATCCCTTTCCTCCCATACAATCCCATACAGAAATTATCTTGGGTCAAATAATTCTTGAGACAGACAGACAGACAGACAGACACCCGCACGCGTGAACCTTACACTAACAATACTAATATAAACTTCATCTTGTCTTTTTTATATAATACAAAAAAGAAACTAGCTATAAATAGTACTCTTACATCTATCTTAAGGAACATACTTATAAAAACAGCAGTATAAACCATATAGTGATAATATAAGGTGCTTTACCATGGGCGTGTGTACTATGCGTGACCAGAGGGTGTGTTTGAGAAGGTCCCAGCCTGCACGACCTACCCCGCGGAGGAGGAGGAGGAGGAGGAGGAAGAGAGAAGGAGAGAAAATCCACCATTCTACCCTCTACACTCCTTATTTTCACACTAACATGATATTTCCGTCAATGTGGTGTGTGGGTAAGGTTATATTATGTGGTAAGATGCCCTTAGAACGGACGGGCGCGGCAGGGCAGAGCGGCAGGGTGAGGTAGAGGCCCTGTGGTGACATACAGCATCCCTACCTCCCCCTGTACCCCTAAAGAATCCCTAATACTAGTTCTACATCACCTTTTATACTCGTGAATTGTGGGGAATAGTGTTGTGTTTTGATTCTTGTGACTGGGTGTGTTTGAGGTACAGTGTAAGGTGATGGTGTTGGGTATAGTGAAGTATGGGTGTTTGTATGGTGTTAATGGGGGAAATAATGCATGGTATGGTGAAATATGGCATTTATCTCTCTCTCAGCTGCCTGCCTCCCTCCCTCCCTCCCTCTCCTCGCTCTTCTCTCTCTCTCTCTCACTCACTCCCACGAGCCACCATCACCATCTCCTTGCATTACTTTACTTTTATGACGGCTCACTGTGCTTGCTGACTAGGTATATATATGTTTTTCACCTTAATGTCACCTTACACTCATTTTTTCCTTGCTCTGAAGACACTCTGGGAATATAGTAAGAAAAATTCCCACGGTAACCCATATTTTCCCAGGGCTGAATGAGGGCGGTCGCACTGCCCTCTTGTGGACGGCCCGCGCACTTTCCATCCTATTTAACTTCAATTTTACACTTATTTACCACCTCTAACACACTCCTGCCGATGTGCCACGGTTTGTACACCTCCGATTAACCTACCAGTCAAAGGAGAGAGGTGTAGGTAGTGTAGTGTGGTTATTAAATGCAAAATTCCCACCACCAAGCATTTTGGTCACACGGGAAGTTTGAATACTTTTTGTTCACCCAAGCACTTTCCGGGAGATAAACATGTCTTATATACCCGATACCTCACTTACCTGAATTCCGACGGTGTGTACAGCCTCAGTAGGTAATCCTGAATAGTATCCCCTCTCACTACACTCCACAGACACACCGTAACTCATAAATTAAGGGCGTGAGAGAGAGGTGAGTGACAGCCTCCTCGCCCCAGAGCGTGTTGTTCCATGTGCTGGGTTGGGTATCGAAGGGCGGAGCTTAGGGAGGCTAGGGGTGAAATACCGCTACTGTTTACTCCCCTTACCCCTTACCACCCTTAACTATAGCAAACTAACCCTGGCAGTATATATAAACAGTATAGGAACATTGTATTAGCCTGAGAAGAGTGTAGATGCAGAATGTATCGCTCAGTGTAGTAAAATTATCCAATATTACGGTCGCTGTCTCGCTGGGCATCTGCTCTTTGACTGCGTTTGAATCCATGCATTAACACTTGACTTCGTTCACTTATTAACCACATTCCTGCCTCCACACCCACACATACACTTTAAATACCAACACAAGGATTAATTAACAAGGTATATATATGGTTAGTAAGTTTATATCATGTTAGTTTATGTATTTGAGTGCGTAGGAAGGAAAGATTGCAAGGAGGAAGAGAATGGTAGTGGCGGTGGTGGTGGTGGTAGTGGTGGTCTGAGTTTACCATTCACATAACTTGCGTCTAACTCTTTGTGGGGTGAACTAATCCATTCTTATTTTAATGCTATATATTAATTCTTTCCTCACATTACATTGTTCTCGTGTTAAATGTTAAATGTATGTTTGGTTGGGTGGTTTTGTGGCAAATGTTGAGAATTTTATATAAACCTCATGACAGAAGGAGTAGGTAACGTTTTAATGGTGCCTTATGGTGCGGAGAGAGAGAGAGAGAGAGAGAGAGAGAGAGAGAGAGAGAGAGAGAGAGAGAGAGAGAGAGACAGAGAGAGAGAGAGGAGTATATAAACTTTCCTTTCCGTTTTGACTTATGGTTTCGTCTACAAATTCTCTCTCTCTCTCTCTCTCTCTCTCTCTCTCTCTCTCTCTCTCTCTCTCTCTCTCTCTCTCTCTCTCTCAACACCGGAAATTCTGCTTCTTAACCCATGCCTTCTAATTATCTCCCATCTTTTGTTTTCCTCCACTAGACCATATGGTGCACTAAACTAATTCCATATTTTTTTTTCTCTCTCCTACCATTTGATTTCACTCGATTTCAATACCTATCGTCTCTTTCCTGTTGTTGTTTTGTTAAGTTATATTATCAGCTGTGTTATCTATTACTGTTCTGTTATTTCCTTTGAAGATTATAACGTGTAGATGTATATTTTTATTATTATTTACAAGGCATGTTTTTTTATTATCTATCGTCATTTCTCTTCATTCTTTTATTCGTCATTTTTCTTCTTCTAGACTGTGAGAATAATTTTTTTTTAAACTACGTCCATTTATGAAGAAGAAAAAAAATATATAGACCTCCATTTATAAACATTAAAACAATACATATAGATTACGATAAGAAAAAAATAGATAAAACCATTATCTAACACTAACTCCCTCCACTCATTACGTTGAACAATATTAAACTTGATAGACACAATTACACTATACAAGATAACAATACTATCACCATCACCACCACCATCACCGTCCCTGTCTATACACAATCATAGATAGTGTAATCAGGTATCTTTGTTATATAATTGCACTACTACTACTACTATAATGTGAAATCTTATCTATAATACCACTTGAAGAATGGTATTTACTCCGGCCTTGACTCCATTGCTACTCCACGTGTTCTTTATATCTATTGAAGACTGACCAAAGGAAAAATAAAAAAAAATAATAAAAATAGAAAAAATATAGCAAGGAAATTGAATATATGAATAAATATATGAATAAATAAATGCATGAATTAATCAGATTGGCCAAAGTGAAAGAAATATAGATAGAAAAGAAGTTGAATGTATGAATAAATAAATAAATAAAATAAATTAATAAATATATCAGTAAAGTAAACGTGAAAAGAATACTGAATCATCACTTTCTAAAATGTATATAATAGTAGTATTAGAAAATCGACCAATAGGAATAAGACTTTCCTTGGTGCTTTTCCAGGAAACAGAACGCAGCGTTGTGATTGGCTAACTCATAACAATAAACAAACGCACAAGGAAGTCTGTTGTTAAAATGATCAACAAAAACGAGTAACAGTAAACAAAAATGAGTAACAGTCAACAAAAACGAGTAACAGTAAACAAAAACGAGTAGCAGTCAACAAAAACGAGTAACAGTCAACAAAAACGAGTAACAGTCAACAAAAACGAGTAGCAGTCAACAAAAACGAGTAACAGTCAACAAAAACGAGTAGCAGTCAACAAAAACGAGTAGCAGTCAACAAAAACGAGTAACAGTCAACAAAAACGAGTAACAGTCAACAAAAACGAGTAACAGTAAACAAAAACGAGTAAAATGTTAATAAAAAATGTCTAGTGTGCCACCACCTTAAGACAGACTGCAATGAACACTCACTCAGGTGGTATCAGCGTTGGTCCTGTAGGGGGGCGGTGTTCCCTTCCCTTCACTACCACAATGAGTCAAGTATTCACCATCACCACATGACATCATACTGCTAATCTGCCACGGAAAAAGAGGGAAATAAGTATGTATTTTCCAAGGTCAGAGATTTTTTTTTTAACCTAATTTTGATTGTCTATTTTGCTAGTATCCTTTATATGTAGTAAAAAAAAGTTATTATTTATCTTATATATAATACACCTATTTTACCTTTCAGTATGTGGTGTATACTATTATAATTATCTTAGAGTACACACCCAACACACACGTACACATACACACACTAATACATACATGGAATTGCAAGTAGTCTTTTTTATATAACATTTTTTATTAGCCAGTTCTCAAATACCATAAAAAAAATATATAAAAAAAAGGAGGACAGGATTCCCAGCCTTATGTACAAACCCTTAGCTTACTCCTATACCTATTTACTACTACTATTTACTACTACTACTATTTACTACTACTACTATTTACTACTACTACTATTTACTACTACTACTATTTACTACTACTACTATTTACTACTACTACTATTTACTACTACTACTATTTACTACTACTACTATTTACTACTACTACTATTTACTACTACTATTTACTGTTAGGTGAGCCAAGGTTATAGCGTTTAACAAGACCTAACCTAACCTAATCTAACCTAACACATTTTATCTTCACCCAACCCAAGATGTGAACCCATGACATCTAGGTTCTGAGGCGAGTACTCTAACCACTACACCACAGGGTCAAAAATCTAAGTATTGTATCAAAAAATAAATTACACATAAGATAATTGACTTTCTTTACAATGTTTATGAGTATATTTTGATAAAGTAAATTTTAAACATATTAGCTATTGAATTAGTGCATTATATTCAGTACTATGGATCTAACTATCTCTATCCAATTATCTCTATTCAACTATCTCTATCCTACTATTTCTATCTACTATCTCTATTTAACTATTCCTAATTAACTATTTTCTATCAAACTATCTTTATCTAATTATCTGGATCAATTTATCTCTCATGGCACAAGGCAGTAAACTATTAATTATGATGTACAATGCATACTAAGTCTACCTCCTCTAAACATACAGTAGAGGCAATAATACAATACAAATAATGAACAACACTTGGAAGGAAGACAATAATTCTTTAATATGGAGACTTGTGAACTTAACGACCCAACTTGAAAGGGTATGAATTATTATTATTATCAGAATCAGAATAGATGCTAGACTTTCTATTATTCATTAAGTTTTCTTCTATTATTTGTTATTCATTAAGAAAGTAATCCTATTCATATGTTAAGTACTTCTCTGTAACCTTATCAGAATTATGTCATGTCTAGTTTAGTTTAAGAAAGTATTCCTATTAATTTATTTCAGTCTATTTCTTCAACATGAGAAAAAAAAAAACTGTAGAATTTATCATTATAATCAACTATTTATCTTTCTAATTTATTATTCAAAACCCAAAACCTTTTCAATAAACAGTATAAATGTTAGGAATGTATTGAGTTTTTCTTTGCTACACATTGAACGCTTTGCTACAGTTAGAGTTAGAGTTAATTGTCATTGTTTAATCTCAACTTAATTATTCATTCAGTAATATTCTTTTTAATCATTCAAGTAAATATCTTCAATACATTTATACATTCTTTCTTCCACTATTCTTCACTCACATCATTTTTCATACATCAAAATATTAAATGAACAGATAATAAGGCAATTCCCCTACCAATATTCCTTCTTAACTTATCTTATACTAACCCTACATTAAGTTCATTCACATCTAGCTACTAAAAATAATAAAGAATTGAACTAGACGACTTTATGGATGTGGATGAGAGGTGGATGTAGGTAATAAGGGAGTATTGGAGTAACAGGAACTACCACGTGTACACTCCCGGGCCTTTTGTAGCTTCCTTATATTCTAATGTTCTTAAGAATGATCAGCCTTTTGCAAGCCCACTAAGACAATTATACCGGGAAATATATACTAACTTATCTAACATCCTTTCAGTCACGTTACATTGACTTATTTACATTATATTGACTTATATTACTCTGACTTACTGTAAACTGACTTATTTACACTACATGGACTTAAATTATATTGACTTAAACTACATTGACTTACGTTATGTTGACTTAATTTCCTCTGCCATGTGACTTGTAGATGGACAGTCACGTAATGATCACTATGTTTGGTGTAAGTTAAGCAGGAAATAATAATAATAATAATAATAATAATTTTAACGTAAACAACACAACCATAACAACACGCGGCTGATGATGATGATGATTTTTGTTTATTTTGCTTATTTTACGCTATTCAGCTCTTACAACGGTGTATATTTTATCATTATTACTAGCCTCACCTTTTAAAAATACAATACATCATGCAGAAGATATACTATACCTCTTAAATTATGTTTCTGTACATCGTAATCACAATATTTTGGTTTCATTTCATATTGTCATTTATATAGATACGTCTTCCATATATTTCTCTCATCTTATATTATATCTATTGTTATATTTTAATTTATCTTTAATTAATACATCAATAAATAACCTTAAACATTACAAAGAAGTTGATTTATTTCCATTATGATAAGATTAAAAAGTCACAAGAAGAAGAAGATTTTGCGGTCTGTCAAGTGTCAATGGCTTGAAATATTGTTTATTTTTGTTATTTTCTTCCCTTTCCTTGCCTCTGATCACCTCGTCCTTGAGCATGGACTTGGAGGACGACTTCTGCCTTGAGGAGGACAAACTGTGAGTATTATAAGTGTTCAATAGACGTAATAATGGTGGGTTTTTATTTATATCTTCCAGACAGTATGGTGATTTTGACACATCTATTATTATTGATGTTGTATTTGGTTTATTATTATAGATGGTCATTATTAACATCTACACCAGAATGCACATGGATATAAACAACACACTTTGATCCGTTTATAATTATTTTAACATTGATAATCGTCATAAATGTATATATTGTAAGATAAGGATATGTAAACAGGATAACCTTGTCAGAATTTATCAAGTAATGTTAAAATTTCCAACATTCGATTATATTAAACATTCTGGTGAAGATGTCAATTAATACCACTTATTATATTTTTTGAATGAGTTTTTTCCACAAATGACGAATCTTTTTGACATTTTTGACTCATTTTGATATTTTACAGGTTTTTTCATATATACGTAAATAATAATCAATGGGTTTTTTTTCCTCGTGTGTTCTCTGTATGGATTTGTTTGTCATATAATTATTGTGATATTATTTAGATCAATGTTGGTGTTTTGATTCATTTATTATATTATTATGCATCTTGGCTATAGCAACGCATGTATATATATTTACTAGTATCTCTCTCTCTCTCTCTCTCTCTCTCTCTCTCTCTCTCTCTCTCTCTCTCTCTCTCTCTCTCTCTCTCTCTCTCTCTCAGTAGTACCCTTTAGATCCCACCAATCACACGCATTCACCCCGAGGTCAATGTTGGGTCACTCTTACCTTGACCTCTACCCGTACTCCCCACTCTCCCTTGTTGATGAGGACGAGGAGCAAGAACGGAAGAAAGTCATGGATTACTACGGATTTGATGAGATTTTTGAAGATCGAATGTATGAATGATGGAGTTTGATTTTGCTATTTATTTATTTTTTATTTTGTTTGCCTTTTTCTTCCTGCCGTGTGATCTGTGCTTCAACTTTTTATTTATTTATTTTTATTATTATTTTTTCTATTCTCTTTCTCTCTCTTCAGCTAGATGCATTTTTCTGTGTGTGTGTGTGTGTGTGTGTGTTCGTGTGTGCTTAAATTCTTATATCACTTGCTTATTCCGTGCTTATTCTATTATTTATTCCTGAGATGTGAAAGTTTTGCATACATTCATTCATCTCTATACATTTCCTCTCTACCTTAAACATGAACTAGAATGACTATGGGTTAGAAATACCTCCTCTAACCTGTGTCTCTCTCCTCTTCCTCCTCCTCCTCCTCCTAACCCACTCTCCTACCATATATCTTACCATCTTACCTACCTAACCTCACTCCTCGTTCCTCCCGCAAGCCCTGAGACCAGAATCACCTCAGGATCACCTATATTAAGTACCAACGAGGAAGTGGAGTGAGTAGAGAATTAAAAGGAAAGATTAAACACAGTACATAAGTGTGTTTTTATCTATGGGGTGTAGAGTAATTGTGAGGTTATTGTATTTTCTTTAATTTAGTGAAGATTTAATACAAGTGGGGTTATTTTTGTTTGACCTTAGCCAGTACCCTTTGAATGTAAACAAAATATATATATAGTGTGTTTTATCTATGTGGTGTAGATTATGTACAGTATGTGGCTATTAATTATGAGGTTATTGTATTTTCTTGATTTACTCGGATAATGAGAAGACTATAAGAGTGAATTTATAATGTATTTTAGTAGTACTGTATTTCCTTGATTTACTGGGATAATGAGAAGAGTATAAGAGTAAATTTGTGATGTATTATTAGTAGTAATGTATTTCAATAGCCAGCGTTCGTTTAGTGAGTTAATAAGTTGCTTGAATATGACCTAATTTCACTTTATTAAGGTCACGCGTAAATTATGTCACATTTACGTATACTTATATTATAGACGACTTAAGTATGTAATTGCTTATTAATGCCTTACGAGGATAGATCGTGTAATTTATGTCACACTTAACGTACTTATATTATAGATGACTTAAGTATTTGCTGAATAATACCTAATAATTGATGTCACACTTATATACATACTTACATTATAATCAACATTAGTTTCAATGTAATAATGTCGTTTGAGAATAGATGCAGCCGTTTAAAATGTATATAAATCACATCACACTTAGGTACGTACTTGCATTATAGTCAACATTAGTATCAGTCTAACAATTTCCCTTCGAGAATAGATGTAGCCGTTGAAAATGTATAAAATGTATATAACTCAACACACAATCAGCTTCACACATACAGTATACAACCACATATACCTGAGTGTGTGTATATTGCAAAAACACAACACAAAAAATACCCAAAAACTTACAATTACACGAAACAATAAAAAACACTACATTTTCTTTGCAATACATAACATGAAATACATTAAAATAAACAATAGCATGAAACAGCATGAGGCAAGGGATGAAAACGCATTACTAAGGTGCCAACATAAGGGTATTGGCACTACGCATGGCACACACACACACACACACACACACACACACACACACACACACACACACATACATGGCCCCATTAAGACGACGATGCCCGGCCTTATAGATACTAGTAGAATATTTTATTATTTATTTTATTTATGCTTATTTAGCGTAAATTATTATGCTTCCTCGGCTTTGTTAAAATTGCAGTTTGATTTGACGGTAAACTGCTGTAAATAGAAACATTATTATTATTATTATTATTATTGTTATTATTATTATTCGTCGACTTTATACAATATTATCAAACTGTCTTGCATTTTAGTTTGTTAATTTTTATATAAATGAAAAAAATAATAATGAATTCCTGTCGACTGTAATGAATTATAATGATATTTCTTCTTCATTCGTCATATTTATATTTTCTCTTCTTATTTTGTCTATCTGTGCCAATATTATCTCTCTCTCTCTCTCTCTCTCTCTCTCTCTCTCTCTCTCTCTCTCTCTCTCTCTCTCTCTCTCTCTCTCTCTCTCTCTCTCTCTCTCTAAGACCTAAGAAAAAGAGGAAGAAGAAGAAGAAGCAAAAAGAAGAAACAAGAAATAAAGAGAAAATGAAAGAGGAGGAAGAGAAGGAGAAGGAGGAGGAGGAGGAGGAGGTGGAATTGGAGGTGGAGGAGGAGGAGGAGGAGGAGGAAGATGAAGAAGGAAATGAAAGAGAGTCATTATTCCCATCTTATCGAAGGGAAAATGCAATGTGAGTATATTGTTATTAATTATTATTATTATTATTATTATTATTTTGTGCGGATCGTATAAGGCGACTAAGAGAGAGATATAAACCAAGATAGATTATTACTATTATTATTATTATCATCATCATCATCATTAACACTATTATTATCATTATTATACAGTTACTTCCTTTATTCATCCCTCCCTCTCCCCTTCCCTCCCTTGGACAGAGGTAAACATGTGTGTGTGTGTGTGTATGTGTGTGTGTGTGTGCACTGGTCTGCTTTAAAACGCACATGTGTGGTGGTGTTTTGCTTTCTGATTAAAATGTCTGTCTGTCTGTTTGCTGTTGTCTTCTTAACTGTCTGTCTGTCTGTCTGTCTGTGTCCTTGTGTCCCTAAAGTAATGTAGATAATTTTGTAGTTTCATAAATCACACAAGTAGACAAGTAGATTATTTTTTATTTATCATATTCAATAAATGTATATAACTTATCATTTAAATCTTCTTTCTTTGCATTTGAGAGATTTTTGATTTTGAAACACTAATATTTTTTTTTCAATTTATTTACTAACTCATAATAATTTGAAAGTTAATAAGTTTTGTAAATTTTTCTTTTTTTGTAAATTTTTTGTTTAATGTTTTTGTAAATGTTTTCTGTGTTGTTGTTGCTTAAAAAGATTGATTTCGTTTGGCTTTTTCTGTGATTTAATATTATTGTTTAAGTTTATTTTGATGTCAATGATTTATCTATTAATTAATGTCTTCTCTTTTGATAGGAATAAGTACAGTAACAAAACCTTAATACATAGGAATCATAACTATAAATAATAAAACATTGCTCTGTGTATATTAAACTTCATATATTTATTTTGTATACACTTCAATATTTATAGTTTGATAAATATCCTTCGCATTTATTCTGTATCTGCTTACCGAGGAAAAAAAAATAATTGTAACATTCTCTCTCTCTCTCTCTCTCTCTCTCTCTCTCTCTCTCTCTCTCTCTCTCTCTCTCTCTCTCTCTCTCTCTCTCTCCCAGGGGCATGACGGTCACCTCGGGCACCGTTACCCTAGAGAAGAATGACAGTAACCTTATTGGCATCAGTATTGGGGGCGGGGCCAAGCTGTGCCCTTGTCTCTATGTGGTGCAGGTACGGCAAGCATCATCATCATCATCATTAATCATCATTATTATCTTCGTCATCATTGTCTTCGTCACCATTATTTTCATCATCATTGTCTTCGTCATCATCATCATCATCTGTCTGGGTAGAGAGTAAAGGGAAGGATATTTTTGGTTAAATGTAAGGTTCCTACTAGACTAATTTTTTTCATACACACACACATATACACACACACACATATATACATACATACAGCCTTTCCCTTCCCTTCCCTCACAGGTTTTTTCACACACACACACACATACTTAAATACATACATACATACAGCCTTCTCTAACTCTCTCCCTTCCGCAGGTTTTTGACAACACGGCAGCGGCGCGAGAGGGAACGCTGCAGAGTGGAGATGAGATAACCGGGGTCAACGGGGTCAATGTGAAGGCCAGGTCAAAGCAGGAGGTGGCACAGATGATACAGAGGTCACAGGTGAGGAGGGTCAGTACTGTAATTACCTCTATACATAATGATAATAATAACTCACACATCACAACCTAACTAACCTCTATTTTTTCTCATATCTAACAAGCCTTTAACTCACTAACCTTTCTTACTTCTCTCAACCTAACCTAACCTAACTTACTCCTCCTCTCACCTTAGGGCACCGTCACCATCCACTACAACAAGTTACACGCCGACCCTAAGCAAGGCAAGACCCTCGACATAGCCATGAAGAAGATGAAACATAGACTCGTTGAAAATCTCTCCTCCTCCACTGCTGATGCGCTGGGACTCTCCCGGGCCATCCTCTGCAACGACTCCCTGGTGAAGAAGCTCGGAGACCTTCAACGCACTGAGGAAGTCTATCAAGGCCTTGTTGACCACACCAAGAGGCTCCTGAAGGCGTTTCTAGACCTGGCAGTTGTGTACAGACGTAAGAATTGAGTAGTAGTAGTAATAGTAATAATAATAGTAGTAGTAATAGTAGATGAATAAGTTGCATTTCACCACACAAAAACCAGCATGTACATTAACCACTAATAATATAAACTACAATAATACAGCAAAATATATAAATCAATTAACAATAAAACCTAAACTACCAACCCCTAACATCTCCTCTAGGGTTTGGTGACGTGTTTTGTGAGATCGGTGTGAGGGAGCTTCAGCAGAGTGCTAACGAAGCCTTCAGCCAGTTTGGGGAAGCTCACCGACAGATGGAGAAGTGTGGCATTGTCCTCCTCACCAGACTCAAACCTGTATGTATTATAGAATTTATATTAGTATGACAAGACAAGACGATTAGATTCCCTATTAAGTAGAAATATAAGGTGTTGAACTCTATCCTAATTTTAGCTTGTATGTATTATAGGACTCATAGGATTTATATTGATACAACAAGACGACTAGATTCCCTATTAAGTACAAGTATAAGGTGTTAAACTCTATCCTAATTTAAGCCTGCATGTATTATAGAACTAATAGAACTTATATTAATACGACAAGATGACTTAACTCCCTATTAAATCCAAATATAAGGTGTTAAACTCTATCCTAATCTCCTCCTATACTTTCAGATCCTGAGTGACCTTGGAACGTACCTGCACAAAGCCATACCCGACACCAGGTTAACGATACGCAGGTACGCTGACGCCAAGTTTGAGTACCTGAGTTACTGCCTCAAGGTCAAGGAGATGGATGACGAGGAGATGCAGTTTGCTCAGCTGCAGGAACCACTCTACCGGATTGAGACTGGAAACTATGAATACAGGTGAGTGGAGGAGCTAAAAGTAGTAGTAGGTAAATAAGTAGTAATTAATAGTTGTAGTAGAAATGTGAGTAAGTAGAAGAATGAGGTGGTTTGGTCATATTGAGAGGAGGAAGAGTGAAAAGTTTTTATTCGTGTAAACAAGGCAGTAGATATTAAAATAAATTGTCCTCTTACTAACACGGGTCATTTATAGAACATTCTGCATTCTTTAAAACACAACTGAAAGGGTCAAAGAATCACCTTCCTAACCTAACCACTCCTTACCTCCCCTCAGACTGGTGTTAAGGTGTCGGCAGGAAGCGAGAGGTAGGTTCGCCCGCCTCCGCTCAGACGTGTTAGTAAAGCTAGAACTACTGGATTCCAAACACGTGCAGCACCTCACCCAGCAGCTGCAGAGGCTCGCAGCGGCACTGGCAGCCAACCACAACCAGTGCCACGCCCTCCTCAATGGACGGCACTGGTTCCCGATTGAACTGGACATGAGCGGCACAACTTTACACGAACAACACCAACACAACCAGATGCAGGTGTGATGTTTGAAGGGTTGTAGGTGTTAGGTTAGGTTGGGTTGGGTTGGGTTAGGTTAGTAGTGATGGTGTTGTAGAGGAGAATACATGCATTGGTGGTGTATATAATTGTGTTGTGTGGTGTTGTAGGTGTTGTGTTAGTAGTGGTGGTGTTGTAAGTGGTGTTAGGTATGATGTGAGGGAGAGAATACATGCATTGGTGTGTGTGTGTGTATATAAAAGTGTGTTAGTATGTGTTTAGTGTGTGGGTGGGTGTAGATGTGTTGTGTGGTGATGAGGTAGTGTTTAGTGGTGTAAATGATGTATTAGTAGATTAATTAGAGAGTGATATGGGTGGGATGGAAGGTTAATTAAGGGAGATGGGATAATGAGGGTGAATGTTAGTGAAATATAATCATTCTCTAATTACTAATCTCTCTCTCTCTCTTTCCTCACCTTCAGACTGGCTTTGAAGACGAAGATGACGAGGAAGAGGAAGAAGAAGTAGGGGAGGACCTCTTAGAAATTGGTGAAAATAAAGTGAGTGAGTCCAATGACCTCATCCAGCCCCTCCGTGACCTGACCTTGACCTCACCCAAGAGACCTGAGAGGGAAGTGAAGGAAGGGTCATTTGAAGAGGTCAATCTGCTGGGTGATTACTGAGGAGTTTGATAAATGAATATAATTAAGATTTTTTGTATATTAAGTTGTATTATTTGTATTATTATTGATGTTTTTATTCAATTATTACTATTACTATTTTAACTGCTGCTTCTAATTTACTTCTACTATCACTACTACTACTATTATTACTACTACTACTACTATTATTACTACTACTACTACTATTATTACTACTACTACTACTATTATTACTACTACTACTACTACTACTACTACTACTACTACTACTACTATCATTCCACTACCTATTAAGTTTTGCCAAAAGAACCAAAAATAAATGAGTGCAATACAGTTAAGATATAATTTACTTCTTTTTTTTATTTAACAATACTATATATGAAGAAAAAAAAATTTATATATAAGTTTGAAAACACTATGTAATTATACTAGTCATTATATTCCTGTTTGAACATTGCCTAGTCCACCACAGTATTATGTTTGTTTGTGTGTTTGTTTGAAAATAAAATACCATCAAGAATATATTTGTATTACTCTATCCAAACATTACTTACATTCTCTCACCTATTTCTCTCACCCATTAAGTAAAATAATACTAATTCCCATTGATATAATTAATTAACAAGGTGAAATAAGGTAGTATGAGACTGTTTTGAAGAGTGTAAAAGTGTAAGGTGTAGTAATGTTATGTAGGTAGTGGTAGTAGAAGTTGTGTTTAGAGGGCAGGCTACAGCTGCTCTCTTGTGTAAATGAGACACTAAGGGAACCGGGAAGATTTTTTAAAGTATATATGATTGCTTTTCTGTGTATAACAAAAAAAAATATCTTGGAATTATATATACTTCATCGAACACTTCCACTTCACACGTCCGCCATCTTGCTCTTCTTCTTCTGTGACCTCTTCCGCTTTTGTCACTTCCGCCATCTTACTCTTCTTCTTCTGTGACCTGTTCTGTGATGTTATATCAAGTTATTACGCTTAATAGGCACTGTTTTCTCAATCCTTCCACTATACATGGTGAAGAATAATGTGTTACTGCTCCTCCTTCCCTCAAATAGACTTAGAAAGTAAGGAAAAAGGTGTATATCTCTAGTGCTACCGTCAGCCTGTCAGCCCGCCAGCCCACTAAAACACCCTCACAATACACTCATAACACAACACACTCGCCTTCATCTATATCCTTGTAGGTTGTCATGTCCTAATACTTCTTATACTGCACCTAACACGCTATAATTAACACTCTTGGATGTAAACGCATAATTACGGTGTTTTTTTCTCTTTTTTTCATTGTATTTTCCGTTTTTCTTTGTGTTATGGTTGATTTAGGCTTTACTTTAGGTTTGAATATTTTTTTATATATGCTATTCTATGGTTTATACTGGTTTAATTTCATTATTATTGCTTTATTCTATTTTTCGATTTTATAATTGACCTTAGAAATAAACATTTTTCATGAAATAAATACGAATCAAATATAACAAATGATTATGTTTGAAACAGTTAAGTGTTTCAGACGATTTTTTAAAGTATATATAATTGCTTTCCTGTGTATGATAAAAATCTCAACTTTGGTTTAATATATACGTGATCTACCAGCCAACACACGGCCGCCATCTTGCGATACCTGTTGAAACCTGTTCATGTTATTTACGCTTAATAGGTAATGTTTTCTTTATATCCCTCCACTATTAATGGTGAAGAATGATGTGTTACTGCTCCTCCATCACTCAAAATGACATGGAGAGGAACAGAATAGGTTTAAAACGAAAAAAATATGATCACCGGGTTAGAGGTCTTGTCTGGCTGCTAGCGGTCACAAGTGTTTTTAATAACACACACACACACATAAAATACCACAAGGTGTTCAATATTAATGAACTACAATTAATCAATTGAACAAAAAAAAAAATTTTCTCTTATTTTTGGATTGTACATTTCTATTTGAAACTTGGTGTGACTGTATCCTCTTCCTATTACAGGGATTCAGTACCTTGTCATAAGGAAATACTTCACCTATCCTGTACCAGCTGCCTCACCCTGTCACCGTCCTCCCTTCCACCTGTCTCACCCTGTCACCGTCCTCCCTTCCACCTGCCAGCTGCTTCATCCTACCACACCCTGCCTCCCTGCCACCTGCCGCCTTAACCCTTCCACCCTTTAAACACAATATTCTGGTGTTTTATTTCCTATCCTTGTTACTACAACTATACAGCGTGTGTTTAACTTTCATTATTACTATTACAATGTATGACAACGATGTATACTTACGATATAAAGACGATTATCTTCCTCCACCTTCCTCCATACACACACACACACACACACACACGTGGACTGACTGACACACGTAAACACACACACACACACACACACACGCCCTCTACCTTTAATTAACTTTGCCGCCAAATTTAAACCTCAATCCAATTTCTATCTACCTCAAACAATACTAAAAAAAATAATGACCACATAAAACAGAAATAAAACATCATAATTTGTTGCTGTGAATAAATAGATACATAAGAGTGAAAGGTTTAACGTAATTTAATGTAATGCAACTCAACCAGTAACAAGATACGTATACAAGTTACAGGAAAGATAAGATAAGATAAGGGAAGATAATAATAGATTAACCTCATGGAATTAATAGAATACATTGAGGATATTTACCATTAATCTGGATATACAAAATGTTTATAATCAAATCAAACTAATTTTTTTTTATATATACTTATACACACAAAAGTTGCATTCAAATCAAATAATTCTTTACTGATATACAAAATTAGGTCAAATAATATATCATTTTAATACCTATCAAGTCCTATTATATATTACAAAGAAAATGATATAGGTAGTTAAGTATCTAGAAAAAGAGTAAGGCATATAGATTATTCAGTCAAATTATTATCATCATCACTATTTTTTCAAGAGCTTTACTTTCTTAATGGATCAACTTTATTTTACAACATTGATTTACTAATGTCTATATTAAAGCTCAATGAATTACATGAAAACCAATCAACTTCCTCAACTCAAGCAATTATATCACATTTTATATAGATCAAGTATGGCTGCAATATGTAAAAGATGATTATTATATCCATACAATATTACAACGCACACCTTACATTATTCATCACATTTCAGTACTCACCACAACAGTTATTCATTTATTGTCACCTTGTAATAGTGTCCGTCCCCCCCCCTGCCTCCCCCTTGCTATACATACATACATTATCCATTCAAATTAAAGCATTAAAGAAAATCATGTTTATTCTCATCGATAACAAACAAATTTCAATGTATACTTGTAGTGGACCGAGAGTAATGGAGAAAATGTTAAGTTCAGTATTTCATAACATCCAATAATAATAATAATAATGATATAATATAATGTACTTCACCTAAATTGATCCTCCTTCCCTCACATTATATATTTAAGTTATGATTCTTGTACACACATAAAGTTAGGTTCAAGTACATATATAAACTATGGTTACTTTATTTTGATTTCTTTGTTAAATTTCTTTTGTGATTGTCTGTGTTCTTTCATTCAGTTTCTTCTCCTTTATTAGATTCTTACTTGATTCTTATTCCTTTGTTAAGTTTCTTTGAGTATTTCAAGACGATGCGCCGGCTTGGTTAGGTTGTGACACTGAATTGTAAATAATATCAATACGAGATTGTAAATTAAAACACATCAAAATTTTTCTCAAGTAATTATCATCATCATTCTGACATAACTTAGAACATCTGTGAATAGCTTTAAGCAGATACTTGGTGTGTGAATAACTAACTTTGATTCTGTAATGATTTCTCCGAGTATGAGTATTGTTTTTGTCCCTCATTCATACAACAGCTCACGTATACAGTCCCTAGATTCAAATTCCTTCACCCATTCCATCATAGTGTTATAAGTAGTAATATCTGGGTATAGCTTCATCTCAAGGCTGCATTCCTACAACATGTCATGTCAGATTTCTATAATATTTTGCCTCACAGAAAACATTGGCATTCAACAATTGTAAATATCATAATTATCTGGAGGATGTCATTGAAGTCAAGGAGAGCAAAGCTTCTTTTTGTATGAGGAGGAAAAGCAAAACAATACACTGATGGAAATGTCACGTCCTCTACTCCTAATTAAATACAACGTCCTGAAGAGTGTCTCCGTGGGAAGAGTGTGCCGTCAGCGCCTCCACCGCCGGGAACACCTGCCATGCATCACACACACACACACACACACACACACACACACACACACCTTGGAAGGGTAAAACATAAATCTAATCTTGTCTCTCACTCAGCCCACAACTCTGCTAGACACACGGCATTATTTTAATTCAATGTCATTTAAGCTCATCCTCTACACCTTACACTTCTTTAATGCTTTATATTGATTGCAATGTTCACTCATTCCAGGTTTTACTCACAATATGTTTGCTTAAAATTAGTCAACTAAGTTTGTTGCCAATGAAAGATAGTTTTAAAAACTTTATACTGTTATTATTTAAGCATATATGCAACACATGGAATATATAGGCGTGGTAATTGGTATGCACCTGTAACGATACACTACAAGCATATCAAGATGCATCTCATCAAGGCCGTTCAACCTCAACTCAACGGAAACACACTCAGTTTATAGCAAGTGGTAAAAAAAAATAATAATAATAATTCTCTTTACTACTTCAGTCACTCGGCACAATGATTAACTCCGTTTTAATACTCTGTAATAACTCTGTTGTATATATTAGGCTGCCTTGTAGTATAACTTTACACAAACATTATATTACACAAATGTTCAATAATCACTTTGCTTTATGTTGAAAGTCTGCTGCTATTTAAAAGAAAAATTAATATTTGCACAAAAAAATCAAACAAGTGGAAAATATTTAGTTTTTAGTTCATTAAGTCAATATACTTTCTTATATTGGAACAAAGTAATGTTTCTTATACATCCGTCTCTTTCCTCTGTTCCCATTGGTTCCGTTGAGCTGAGGTTCCACCAATCAACACACAACAATGCATTTCCTATACGTGGTTGTCTTTCCAAAACATCTCGTTGGTGTTAAGATTCACAAACTCTAAATTCCCTTCTAATTTATATCATTCTATAAATTTATTGCATGAGGTTTACTTTAGTCTAAGTTTTATATGTATATGTCACAAAAAGGGAATTCTGAAATTTATCTATACATACAGTACACTAAAAGAGATACGTTAATATACATTTTTCTCTATTTTGAAACCATGAAAATATCCAAATTCTACTCCAAGGACACACAAATTCTTGTAAAAACACTGATGTAGAAAAATTTACAACTTGCTTCAAGACTTCAAGGTTTAAACAGACTCAATTGAAACATACAAAAGTTATCTTAGACGTCTCCTTACATACTATTCTACAAACTATACTGTACACAACTCAAATATCTATGTCAACTATTATCATATCTTAGGGTACGACTTCAACAAAAAAAAGGAGAAAAAAAATATAGTACGTATTGAATATGCATATTATCACACAATAGTGACTTAGATTCAAAGCCATGACTCAGCAGTTTTATGAAGGCTACGAGGATGCAACACTAATAATAATCTCAACGTAAATAATTTCAATAATAATAATAATAATAAAATCACCTTCCCGGCATCCCATACACGCATATAATGATGTTTTCTCAATTACCACAAACCACACTTGGATTAACAACTAAAAAAAAGATATATAAGAGAAAAAAAAACCTGATAGATATATTGGAGTCAATCAACAAAACCAACAGCTGTCAACCACATCAATAATAACAATAATGATACTAATAATAATGATTAACTCCATTACTTTATGACTAGGGTTCAATTATTATACTGAGACATAATAGATTAATTAGTGTCTTAATAATTGGATGCTGGTTTACTATGCTGAAGTTTGAAGCCAATTAGAAAGATGCCTATAAAAATTAAATAAATAAAAAAAAAAGTTAATGCTAGATTGTGACTCCTTATGTGAATTGAAACACATATTACAGAAGAGAGCGAGTCTTCTAAACACTATAATAATATCCTGTAATGTCAGTCCGCTGCAGAAGGATTACAAAACTATATTAACATAACTACCAACAAACAACTTGACGATATTAAACTACAAAGGCAATTTCTAGACAAGCAATAGATTCTTTTTTTTTTTAGTACTACATATACGTATAGAAAGCATTATCTCGTCATAAAAAATTCCTAAATTAATAAGGAACCGAATGCATTACATGTTGATAATAGTAATACTTGTTTATCATTATTATTGAAGCAAAACAAAATAAATAAATGTAATGTATTTAACCTCACATCTTCCTCTTCACTCAAAAATAAAAATGGGAAGGAAAGAACGAAGCAATTCCTCTCGGACTCACACATTTTTAAGGAACATTGATTAATCTTTTCTCCGCTGAAGCTGCTTGTCATAAAGATATATAGTAATGGGAAGCTAAGGCACAACCACCTTGCAGAGATTAACTACCTGGGAAAAAAATCAATAAAACAAAATAATAATGATAATAATAATGATAAAAAAACAAAAACTACCTGGAAACTAAATAAATAAAAAATAAAAACTACCTGGGAGCTATATATATAAAAAAAAAAATTACCTGGAAGCTATAGAAAAAGAAATAAATAAATCAAAATAAAATTCTACATTATATACTTTTCCCAGAACCAGATCTCATCAGGACAATTTCTAAACTTCTAAAAATTAAATTAAATTATATATCGCTGGACACTATTGAATGCCCATCAAAAGAGGAACTATTGGAACTTATCATATAATACTACAACAAATATTTACACTTATAGATTCAGTCACTTATAGATTCAGTCACTTATAGATTGTAAGGAAAACATTATCTTCCTTCCATGGCTTGAAAGACGGAACTGCAAAGCCTGACTCCCTCTACGCCTCTACAGAACAGTGTGTGTGTGTGTGTTATGCTGTGCTGTAATGTAATGCAAGGCTCACTTCAATAGGCTGAATGGTAGCGCTACAAAGGAATTTATATCTCTTTGTAGTTGAAGAAAAAATAAATAAATAAAAAAAAATTGATAATGTACATATGTGTGAAAATATAGATGCCGTTTTAGTGTCTTCATTCTTTTTTTTTACCATTATTCAAGTTATTTCCTGGTGTCATTTAGTGATTCTTTAACTTAACTAGTAAAGAAAGGAACTAGCTAACAAAACAATGACTCAAACTTGTAAATAATAATAATAATAATAGGAAGTTCTTAATATACATCAACCAATATATAGGAACATTATCAACTGTTTACTTTTTACAACGCAGAGTTCAAAGAAAAGATCAATTTCTCTTCATCGTGTTAAGTGTTAATTTCAATACACTTCAATACACTTCGTTATGGATGTTAGATAATAATAATGATGATGATGATGATAGTGATGTGAAGTGTTGTATGGTAATAAAGAAAACATCATTGCAAACACATTGTAAACACTTCCTCCTCCGCTGCCTCACGTAAACACATAAGTACCTTCCTTTCTTCCTTAAAAAAAAAAAACACTACCTCTCTCCAATTAAATGATCCGAGTATTAAATTTTGTCTGCAGGATTTCATGTTGTTAATTATTTCTCATCAATTAAGACGAGTGACTCAAACTGCATCAACGAAACATGGGCAGACGAACTCCCTTTTGAATCAACCACCAATGACTAATTTCAACATTAAGTAAAGCATATCACATAGACTTCAAAACCATACCAAACTTTCTTTTAAAAACCAAGAAACATTTCATAGATCACAATTTCACCCCAAAAAGCCATAGCAAAGCCAGTGATTAAGATGATTTATAAATGGATACAACAGACACGAACTTCACACTAATCCATTTCTCGCCACGGCAATAAAATAATAATGATATCAACAGGAGAGTGTAAAAAAAAAAAACCCTTAGAGGCTTCCCACGCTAGCTTGTCCCGTAGGTGTTGAGGAGAGCGGCGTCAACAGGCTCAAGGCAGGAAGGGCAGGTGAAGGAGCGCATCAACCAGTCATCAATGCACTCGGTGTGGTAGGTGTGCATGCAGGGAAGGTAACGCACGCGGTCACCCACGGAGAAATCTATCATGCATATCACACACCTGGAGGAATATAACAGAACCAAGGAGTGAGTGTTGGTACAGTAATATTTTGGACTCTCATTCTGCTTCCCTCACTCTACTATGATTAATAAGAACATAAGAAAATAAGGAGGTTGCAAAAGGCTAGTTGATCTCCACAAGGCAGCTCCTGTTCTTATCTTAGCTTATAATGATCAAATTGTATCAGTTTCATTAATTTTATGTCCTATTAACTATATTTCTCTTTCTATCCATAGTGCATTATAAGTTTTCTCATTCTCATGCTGCCTGACTAACTCTCCTCTCATTCCTATCTTATAATCATCAAAATATATCACACTTTCATCAATTTCACATATCCTATCAACCAAATTTTTCCTTTTTATTTTTAGTACATTGCATTATTTCTCACATCATTAAAAGCAAAGTTTAAGTACACATGCAAACCCTTAGTACTCACTCTCCACTCTTCTTGGTGCCGTCAAATATTCCGCAAGGGAGGTGTGTAATGAGTCCCATCCGCTTGGCAATCTTCACCTGTTCCTCCTCGGTCAGGTGCGCTGCCGGCCGACTCACAGATGGGGTCGGGAAGAACATGGGAGGTGTATCCTGTAGGGGGAGGGCGACATAAGCACATGTTTACTATAACCTAACCTAACCTAACTGAGGATGTAACTAAACACACTAGTTCTTATAGCCAGCAGGTATGTCACAGAAGGTGTTTATATTATACTTTACTCTTTACTTTACTTAGGGTGAAGGTGAAGGTGAAGACAGGTAACAGTGTACAGGTCTCTCTTCCACTAAACCTAACTAAGGATGTAACTAAACACATTAATCCTTATATACATGTATGTCATAGGTGTTTATACTTTATATTATACTTTACTCTTTACTTTACTTAGGGTGAAGGTGATGTCAGGTAACAGTGTACATGTCTCTCCTCCACTAAGGTCACTGTAGGAGGTTGTGTCACTCTGGATGTACTCAGTGTGGGAGGCTATAGCTGTGTTTGTATGCAAGATTTAGTTTTTCCTTCTTTCTCTTACAATACGTGCACATAACGGGTGATGCATACATAACACACAAACTCACACACACACACACACACACACATACTCACACTAATTACATTGTTGTCTTGTAGCGTGCACGTGTAATTATTAAGGTGATTAAGGTTTATATTGTATAAGGACTAATGAAGATGTGTTGATTATTTATGGAAAACTAAGTATATATATATTGTTTGCCCTTTTCTATATCTTGTGACATATAACACTACACAAACACAAGTACTTTAAGATAACAACACGTGGCTTCTAAGGTTGACTTCCGTGTTGTTGTAATAATGACACAATTAATTCAACTTCATCCTTCATAGTGAGTCCATTAGCCTAGGGATGTATTATACTACTTCACTATTTTTACTATTTTGCTAGTTCAGATGAGAGTATGTGATGTAAATGTTATAATTCAAATGTAAACTTCATTACAAACTAACTATTACAAGATGTGTTTGTTGTGGTCAGGCAGGAGCAAGGCAGGAAGGAATATAAGGTATAGAAGGAAGGATAATGCCAATGTTCAACTGTTGCAATATGTTACACACGATGTACAATGCTCCCTACAATTTTGTGTGAAATTAGTCAACATTGCCGGCTACAAAATGCAAATTCGCAAAATTGGATACATTATCCTTATGGTGATTTTAGTCATATTTTTGGCCTTGTTTGTACACAAATACATGTAATTATACATCCTACAATAAAGAAAATACAGAAAAACAAACATTATTATTATCCATAAGAAAATCAATTTAAATAACCATTTTACTGTACCTGGGCTTAAGGGGATGGAGATTGGTCTTGGTCACAAAATAGGCGTATTGCAAAAATTGGAACCCACAAAATTGGAGGGAGCATTGTAGTGCAGTGTGTGTGTCAGACAACAACAAATATAAAGTAAAAAGGGAAGGGAATCCAGACTAACTCTGAACATTATCAAAAACAAAACTTGCCGGTAAACAAAACAATGCTACACTTACTTCCTACTATCCGGAGCAACACCAAGAATTGAAAATAAGTAAATAGAGTATAGTTCCAATGACCAACACAACCCAACACAAACCTTACTTAATACCAAGACAACAACATTAAAAGTCAAGCAAATCATTACACTGATGCCATTCTTAATACTCCTTTTCACTACTATGCAATAAAGGAATAATACTCAGGTTTGTGCTAAAATACAACACCAATCAATCAATAGTCTTACTTAACTTAAATCTTTACACTAACCTCGTATATTTCTTACCAATATGTACACGAAACAACATGCAAAATAAATAAATAAATACTCTAAGATGTATATTTTAACATTAAACAGGAAACTTTCTACCATATAATAATGATCATCAGCAAAGTTTCAAAAAGTAAAAAAATAAACAGACGAGAATCATAGTTCCGTCACCACTAATACAAGCGATAACTCCCCAAATAGGATGCAAATATATACAACAAAAACCTAACTTACATATACACAACCAAACACCATAATTACACAAACAAACCAGGAATTCAAAGTAAACAGACTACAACATACTTCAATATTTTCTAAACATAACATAACATAACAAGACTTCAATGCTTCCTTACAGATCCAATGTGTCTGCCGTGTGAGTCTATGGTGAAGCTTGGCAGGTGTTCCTCGGTGATGTAGAAGTAACACGGCCACTTATCATACATAGGGTGGCTGGAGTGATGAAGATTGTACTTGATCAAACTCATCCCGTCTTCATCCTCCGAGGGTTCCGTCAAGGTCATGTGATGTTGGAAGCTTGGATCACATTGGGTGATGCCGCACGCTACTAAGGATATTTGTTGGTTATCATGTATCAGGTAGTTTTCTAAAGGTCCAATTGCCATTTCAAGGTCATGAGAATCGATCATGTCAACACTACTATTGTCTTTGTAAATGTCACTGGTTTCTATCGCCTTGCCGCCACTAAGGGAAAGTTCGTCTCTATTTTCTGGGTTTCTGGTTTCGATGGTTTCATTAGGAATTACTTGACTACCATCAACACAGTCTTCCACAGGTAACTCTTCCGCCATTCTACTTTCCGTCTCCAACACACCTCCGGGAACATCATTTTTCAAGTCCATATTACTAGTCTCCGTTAAATCACTCTTATAACTCTCACACTGTCTCCCTCTCTCTCTTTCCAACCTCTGAGCATTGTCACACTCTAGCACATAGCTGCCGCCTCCCTCCCCTGACAGCTGGTACTGCATGTCCTCAACGGATAGGTTCTTACAACTCATGTGGTTCATTCTGTTTCTCGCTCCACCGCTTGTATCACATAAATCCGGGAGAGCAGTTTTAGGGCCACACATGACACCTTCGGCACCATAGAGAGCCTCCTCCGTGTAGTGGTGGGAGGGGGCGAGGCTACACGCTCCTTCCTCCATGCTGTCCACTCTCCCGTCTCCACCGTGTGAATCATTTAATGCATATTCATAATCTTCATAATCACAGCCACCTTGAGCAATGGCCGCTCCACCTACAGCCTCTTCAACGCTCTGAGCTCTGTTCCCGCGTCTCTGTGAGCTTGTGTTGTCTCGGGTACACAAGTCTGGTGGATTAGCTAACCTCCCCTCCTGACCCTCCTCGGTGCCACACATGCCCGGTTCAGCGGGGTATGGAGACGGGTATTCATCCCTCACTGCTCCTTCCTTACCCTCACCTACATACAGAGGCTGGCAAGGGTGTGGGGCCGAGGGGGAGACGGGGGTGGGTACAGCCTCTACTGGGGAGGATGTAGAAGGCAACATGTCATCTTTTAAGGCATAAATAATTCATAATTAATGTTTCCTTCTGTAACACCCGTGATCTTTGGACTTGTTGCTATTATCTGGATGCAAACAGACATCGTATATCGGATGACTGAGGTTGTTGCAAGGGTGTTTGAGTCACAATTAATATCCTTGCGAAGATTTTTATATTCACTGAGCAAATTCCATCTTACTCAGAACTTCCGAAAATTTAGAAACATGTGTATTCCATTTTTTCTTTGTGATACTTTCTTTTGGTGTCAAGTTTGTTGTTCTTTGTTTTCATGTAATCTTCACAACACCTGCAACAGAAGATTGGTCACATTATACTCTAATTACGTAACACATCAGGCCAGAACCTAACTCTGACTTGCCTAAATCACCACCAAGCAAACAATCAAGATATTAAAATGCTATTGTGTATAAGTATTAGTAAAAATAAACAACAACACCGAAAATACAAAGGCAGCTGCCAGTACACTCAACATTATATTATGGGACATTAAGAAAAGAAGATGAAGAAGAAGAACAAGAAGAAGATGATATGGACTAAGTTTAATGATAACTATTTGATCTTTTTCACGTATATGTAACAGATAGATTTTCGATTTAGATGTATAAAACTTAACCTTGTATATTTCTCTATTCCTTACAATATTTCAATTTAATTTAACTATAACTCAAAAGAACGAGCGTCTTCCCTTCCCTTCCCTTACCTTGCCTGTGTGTGTGTGTGTGTGTGTGTGTGTGTGTGTGTGTGTGTGTGTGTGTGTGTGTGTGTGTGTGTGTGTGTGTGTGTGTGTGTGTTTGTTATTATTATTGGTTTAAAGAGTGTAGTTCAAAGGAGTAAATAAATTGGAGCATTAACAGGTGTGGATTGACAGGTAGATATATTGATGAGGTGATGAAGTGATAGATATACAGGTAATTAAGTAGGTATGTAAGTCTAAGTCTATTCTAATAAACAATTACTTACGGTTCCTCCTCATCACACCTGACTCAATATTAACAACTTCTTACCTGAGGAAAAAGAGAGAAAATACATTAATAATTGAAACACATGATAACTAATATATAAAAACAATTAAGCAGAGAAACAAATTAATGATGACACACAGACACACACACAAAGACAGAGACACCACACACACAGTTCCTCAGCCATGAAGAATTATTGCTATTTGATTTTTACGTTTCTATGATGAGAATACGTTTTCAATTTAGGAGTATAAAACATAATTTAGACCAAAGTTATCATGACAGAACATAACACAAGTAATCAGAATCAGAATAACACTGGCTCTATGGTGTGGCTATATCACCGGATATCCACACACAATTGATTAGGTACATCCACAAAATATAGCGTGTGTTGAGCTAGACTGAGGCTGTGCAAGGCTGACACGACACAACACAAACACAAACACAAACACAAGGTCACAAAACTACCCAGGTTATTAATTTTTCAGAATCAACACTTGACTCAAACAATTATTTAGTCACATCCTTCACGAATCAATATAGAAACACGAGTGATAACATACACGAGTCATTTAAGTGATAATATATGAGTCATTAACGTACGTGGATGTATAACTAAGGTGGTCCAGTTACTTGTTTATAGTATGGATGATGGCTGACTACTGTTGATGATGATGATGATGATGATAAACAATTCACCAATGACAATGTTGTTACTATTTCCTGGTTTTATGATGCCAGGTACAGTGATGCAAATCTATTCTGTCCTTGTATGGATCTGAATCAATATTAACCACGCACTACGAGTTGACGAGTGCCATGAACCTTGATTAATCGTCTCAAGGTAAACAATAGATTCAATGTCATTCTATACATCAGCTGACTTCCCTATCTGACTCCATTGTATTCGTACGTATATATAAAACGTTGGAAATGGGATGAAAATAATGGGCAGTGTATGTTTTCACCCTCATGTTATGGGAAATAATGGGGAAACTATTATATATGGTTATAATGTCATTCTATACATCAGCTGACTTTACGATTCTGCTTCCATTGTGTTGGTACGTCTATAATAGTTATCCCTCCATCCCTCACACCTTGCCTCCCTCATACAGACATTCACATATGTGGTATAGCTCTAAGGGAAGGATTAACACGTGAATACTATGATACTTAATGCGTAATAAGACTCAACTCACCTCCCTTCCTAGACTCTCCGTAGCAAGACTCTCCTCCCGTTCAAGAGTCTCAGGTAACAGCGATATGTCGTCTGAAGTGGGACTCTTGAAGCAATTACCCATCTTACCTCGCCCTTAACCCCCCCGAGGATTACCTTGGGGCTTTATACACACGAGCAGGTGGACACACACACCATCACTACACACACACACACGTACATACACACACTCGCCTCCCTCCTTCCCAGCTGACGCGGAGGAATACTTGTACACTCTGAAGGCAAACGTAAACACACACACCAAGGATTAACTAGTTCTATCAGTGTGTTTTAAGGTTGTTTTGTGACTTAATGTGGGTGTTGTGAATGTGGTTTTTGTTGGTATTGTGTTGGTTGTTGTATTGTGGTTGTTTGATGTGTGGTTGGTGATGTGTCATGTGATATTTGTTAGTATTTTCTTTGTTTTGGTCATGTGTCGTCTGCCACTGAGAGAGAGAGAGAGAGAGAGAGAGACAGAGAGAGAGAGAGAGAGGGTATAACTCCTCTATTTAAGTAGTAGTATTATATAATTAATGTTTTACTATCAACATATTCGAATGATTAAATGAATAAATATGTTTCCTAGTTTTCATTCATCTGTCAATAACGTGAGCCATGAGTCAACTTCCAAAGTCATCTTGAAGTTAAATAGTCACGATTTTCCTGCTCGCTTTTTTCCCCCCTCTTCATTGTTCTGTGTTTCCGTCTACGTGACCATTATACCAGATGTGTTAAAATGTTGTTATTGGTCTACACTGTCTACCCAATACAGTGATAAAAACTGACAATCACCTTCGTGCAGTGACTTCGATACACTTGACATGAAGCACCTTTGTATCCTGTCACCACGAGCATGTCCAGGCAGTGACACACACCTGAGTGCCACCAATTAAAACACCTGCCCAGTTTGCTTTAGCTTTAACTTGTTTAATAGCGTGTATTACCTCAGCATGGTCACAAGATACTTTACCAGACTTTCAATACCTTACCAAGAGCGCGGCGAGTGTGGCAGCAGCTCCTCTGGATGACGTGAAGTGGACTTTCTATATCCATCCCAAGGAATATAATTGGTTCATCCCTTTCCTCCGCCCCCGTGTGGCCTGGACTCAAGGCACTGAGTCCGATCAGTGTTGTCGCTGCAACCACACTGTCTGCACTACTAGAAGTGTGTACACGTTACCCGCCGCCACGTTAGCTGTGAAATTACCAACCACAACATTGACGGGCTCTAGACAGCCCGTGTGTCCCCTGGATGGGGACACGATACACAACCAACCAACCCAACCGGTTTATCCCTTGCTTCACGGGGATCGAAGCATCGTGAGTTGAAACTTTACTAATACAAGGAGGCACCGGGCACGCATCCCACCTATGTAATGCCTCGGGTTTTGAAATTAATTAAAGTGGTAGCCATGAAAGGACTGCAACCGGGGATCGAACCTATGACAGGGACATTGAATGCACACAATGCCCTACCAGTCATGCCATATAATCAACATGAACTAAGTGGAGTTTGGCCACAACACACACACACACACACACACACACACACACACAAAAGGCCCATGCACACATCCATGCATACATCCACATACCAATGCAATGAATATATAATAAATAACTGTAACACGTGAATATAAAGATGCAGGAACATTTTTATTCAAGATGTTTATTGTGTTCTACTTTTCCCAACCTTCAAATACTCCCTGGATAGCTTTCAGCTCATCAATCTCTGTCAACTGAGCTGATCTGTCGCTAAATAATCACTATGGTTTTGGTACAGTTCTTGTTCTTTTTTTTTTATATAATTCACTACCTAATTATATACATTTAAAAAGCATTATCCATATACCCATCAATTTATTTTTCCTACAATGAATGAAATTAGCAACTAAAACATAACATTCAAGTGGGGAAAACGTACAAAAAATAATAATAATAATAATAATAATAATAAATGTTACGGAAAATATGGAGATGAAATAAATGTGATCTAAGCGAGATGCTGATGTAACAAATATTGTGTTACATATAATTATAATACACACACGGAGCCACACAAGATGATCAGAAAGTTTACCTTCATAAAAAAAACCCTCCAAATAACTACAGTAAAACAATATAATAAAAAATAATAAAAATTGAAAGCGAGCACCATAATAATGTTTCTACAAAATACATGATAATGAACACCTATGTGATATTATGGGAATGATGTTTCTTCTCTATCCCTTGTTTTCGCTGGTGTAGTAATGTAGTTGTAGCTTTCTAATCATCCAGTGCAGGGACACACCTTAACTCTAACACAAGCATCATCATGAGAATCTCCATCAGTTCACAATGAAGACAGTAACCAAAAAAATAAAATAAATAAAAATAATTATGAAGACGAATAGGTGGGGAGAATAATCGTTCCATCGTGGCGTTACACTTTCCTTTCCACATACTCCACACAGCAGGTACAGTACTACAAGAGAGCTCATATACTAGTAAGTACATTCATCGCAGACGCATCACCAGGGTGTACACACGTCCACTAACATTATAATATCAATATTTCATCAGGAGTCAACGGAAATACATGAATAATAATGAAATATATAATGAGATAAGGATGTATTTAATGTTATTTAATGTGTTAAGTCCTGTTAAGTTAAGGTGACCATGTTTCTCAGATTGAAGTTGGGCAATCTCATATTATTTTTTATACATATTTTCCTATCATATCACATCATGTCAGAATACTCATACAAAACCAAACACTATGATCATATTGGAACTGAAGTACATTCATAACATTACATTCATGTCATAAGTAACACAATGATACTTTCCTTCTATGGTTTTTCTCATAAAATGTCCCACTTTAAGTTTTAGGAAATATGGTCACCTTAGGTTATTGGCTGAGGCTCAAGGCAGCAGCATGGTGTCTGTGTTGATTCATTTAAGAACAAAATGTATATATGAATGAGATAAATGACATCCCAACATTACATTTAATTTACTGATGTTCTTTGCATGAACTCAAATAATCTCTCAATTTTTCTTCTTATTCTACATGTAAATAATATAAAGAAATCAAATTGCCATTTTTCAAAAAGAAGTCAATTGAGTTACAGAGTTTCCTTAATTCTGTATTTCAAGGTGACAAACAGTGCATCATGACGTGATTATAAGATCCTTCGCCTTGTTCACCCATGTCAAGAACCTCAACCAACAGGACTAAAGAGGAATAATAAACCATTCAACCAACTTCCATTCAATTACGACACATAACAAATTAGAAACACACACACACACACACACACACACACACACACACATGCTGAAAAAAAACATGATTATGAAGAAACAAATTAACATAATGAAGGTCTAATGTTTATATCTAATCATCAATGTTTACTATAGAAGCCGTAACAATGAGTCAAGGTTTCCAACACTGGATAGTTTCTACAACCAACACATTAGCCAAGGAACATCACCTCTCGGGGGACGATTAACAGTCTCAAAACCTCGTCTTTTATAAACATTCTTAACCCAATAACCAATAAGTTAAAAAAGCAATACCTATACGTCACTGCATTTCAAAACAACTCAGATTTAAATAAAAAAATAGTTATATAAACAAAATTAAGAAGTAAAAAAGAGAAATACAATGTTGAAATGAAGCTAATTGATATGCAAATCCTTTTTTTTTCAATGTCTCTTAATAAAAAAAATCAAACAAGGAATAACTGACAATACTATTAATCTCACTTACTACAAACATTATGTATCGTGAGAATAAGTCAACATGAACTGAAACACAACTGTACTCGTGTCCTTGCATCAATATTTTCTTTCCCTTTCCCAAGTCGTGTTCATTCCTAGAGACACATCACACATCATCATCATCATCATCATCATCATCATCATCATCATCCACCCTTCACTCCACCTTCAGATCACCAAGAGATTCATTCCACTAAAAAGAGTAAAGTTCATATAAACAACAAATACACAAATTACATAAAGGTTATCTGCCATATTTAAACTACCATGAAAACAGATTTACATATTCATTAAAAACTTTAAAACACACTTATAGAGGCAGAGATAAGAGAGAGAGAGAGAGAGAGAGATAGAGAATAAAAACATACATAATATATTACAAAGTTGAATTCATAATATGCATAAGGAATTGCTATTGAACAGTGTCGTGAGTCGTAATCTCTACATAGGTTGAGGAACTTAACGACAGCTGCGTAAAACAAGTCAAGGTTTCATACGAGTGCTGATCAATACATTTCCAGCGACAAAACACCAACTCGTTTCTCTTCTCTTCCACGAACACACCCATCAAAATTAATCGTCCATCTTCACACATACACAAACACGACCAGCACTTTCCTCGCTCCTCTATGAATCCTCTCCGTTGTTTTATTGTAGCGACGTGTAGCTCCCTTTCTTTCCATGACATTGCCGTGGTAGGACTCCTTGCCTGCTTACGTCATGACCAGTGCATGGCTCTCCGCATGGTACAGTTCATACAGTTCATCTCAGTACAGTCACATTGAAGTGTCATGCAACCGTCGTGTCTCCCCATCGCTGACTTTAACCAAGTATCAATTTTTTCTCTTGTTTTTAGTATTGTTATGATTCTATGGGAGTTAAGAGCTGCAGGATCTTATGATAGGTAAAAGGATGGTTGTAATAGTGTTATGGGATTGTATAGAAGGCTGTGGGAGTTTATAGATAATTAGGAGCAGTTATGGGACTTAATTTTTGCACTGAAATATCTATACTCTCATTTTTTACTACACCATCAGCACTTTTGTTACTCTTATGCAATATTATTTATTCCTTAGTATGGGTTTGGGGGACAGGGTGAGGTGGAGGCGGGTAATCCACTTTCACGACCACTAACAGGAACACCCGAATGAAGGCGGTGTAAGTGCAGTGCTTATAGGAGGAAATAACCTTCGCTTTTTATGCATAACTTGACATCATGAGTAAGGTTGAGTCTCCCGGATAAATTGTCTTCGTAATTTGACCTGACCGAGTTTTCTTTCCAAAAATACACACATATCCAGCAAGCCAGTGTGTGGGTGAAGGACTTTTCAATGTGACTGTACTTGTTTGTAGCCAATACACTAATCTATTATTTTTTTTTTTTACAATATGCATCACTATGTACAAAAAAAAAAGCAAAAACATTTTCTTCTTCTTCACTCTGGTTACTCAAGAATCTTAATTAACACAAACAATGCAAACAAACAAAACTATAATGGATATATTGATTATGACCCCAGCCTGAGGCGTATATTGCACCTTGAACGAGAGAGAGAGAGAGAGAGAGAGAGAGAGAGAGAGAGAGAGAGAGAGAGAGAGAGAGAGAGAGAGAGAGAGAGAGAGAGAGAGAGAGAGAGATTATATAAGGACATATATACAGATGGAGAGACAGAGACAGTAGCAGGGGTGAGGGAAGGAGAGAGGAAGAGAGAAACAGGAGGGTGAGAGGAAGGGAGAGAGTAAGAGACACACAGAGGGATGATGACACGCCCAGGTGATTGGTGCATCCACACCCTACCTGCTGCCTCCACGCCCGTCCACGCCCGCCCACGCCACCTCCACGCCTACACTAACCACAGTCCTGACGCGTCCAATAAAATAACCCTAAGAGTACAACAATTAGTCTAATCCAATGCTAAGACAAACATGTAAGTAATATGTACAATTCACATTTGTCAGTTGTTGAAGCAATCGTGTTACTTCAATAATTTACATATTTTTTGTCCCTAAAACTAAGCCAAGTACGAGATACGGAATGGAATGAAGAACAAAACCAACGCCGACCATCGCCTCAAGGGCAGGACAGAGGCGGGGGGCGGGGGTGCGGGGGGTAAGGGGGTGGTGCGCGCGGCGGCGGCGTGTGTCGGCGTGTGTTGGCGTGTGGCGGCGGGCAGTGGATGATGATCTGCAGTTTGGCACGATGAATTCTGGCGGCCGGTGCAGGATGGCGCGTGTGCTCCGCCGCTGAGCCACGCCGCCCAGCCAGGGGTTCAGCCCGCCCCCATGCCTTCTGGCGGAGGAAAGGGGTCGTGGAAGGGCGAGGTGGATGGTCACAACTGCGAGGCTTGCCAAGCGGGCATGAAACGGTCCTTAACAGGGTTGAGGAGCGGGTCGTCGTAGTGCTGGCCGGGGTTCACCACGGGAGGCACGGCAAGGTGCGTCTTGAGGCGGCAGTCCAGGTGAAGGGAACCATACCTGAGGACAACAAAGGCGTCAGGTACTCAAGGTTATCTACACACTCTTAATGAAGGAATATAACACGGTCATTAAGGAGACTAATCACCACTGAGGTAGGCAGGTGTTGCCTTGACTCACCTGGGTGGTACTGAGGCGCCCCACGGAGCAGGTGAGAGTGCTGCCGGGGTGGGTGGCGCCGAGGTGGTGGTGACGCCGGCCTGTGTCCATGCCCCGGTGGCTGCCACGGCCTGCACGGCGGCCTGCACGTTGGCGTCGGGCGTGGAGTCGTTGTTGTTGGGCAGCTCGGCCGGGGACCACGTGCCAAGGTTGTCTCGCCGGAAGTAGTGAGGACGGTTGTCTGGGAAGATGGTGACGGCGGGGAAGGGATGCTCCTTGATGTGTTTCAGGACCTCACGCACCTAGGGCAGGACGGGGGATGAGTGAGGACACACACACACACACACACAGACACACACACACACACACACACACACACACACACACACACACACACACACACACACACATTAAACAGTACAACATGCAACACCGTGCTTCTACTCACCATCTTGACCCATGTTGGACCTTCCACCTCGGGCGTGGTGGAGAGGCATTGCAGGATCACGTCGTCCGTCTGTTGTAGCAGCAGTTCCACCCCGGCGTGAGGCTCGTAGTTGAACGGACCAATGCGCAGGAGGCCCAGAGCACAGTCATACACGTCCACCATCTAACAAACAGTGGATCACATGGATTAGTCACACAAAACACATACAAACACACATTCCTCCTTAATAAAACCTACATACTGCTACTAAAAAATTATCTTTATTTACATTACGTTACGTTTGGGCATCAAAATCATCTTACATAATTAACCTAAACATTCCCAAACAATCTTAGTTTTAATTTTCATTCATCCCTTTACGAGTCACCAACCTGCCCCACGACCCTTACCTGCTGGGCACCTGTGAAGATCCTTGTCGAGCGTAGCACCAGGTAAGGCCCCTTGTCCGTGAAGGTGGCCGGGAATATCTTGCCATTCTGTGTGCTCACCCCTGTAAGTGTAAACATAATTAATACCTGACCTTACTATACACTTCCACAACTTTTAAATTAATTCCAATCATGAGTCCACTTATAAATCCTATCCCTTATTACCCTGCAAGTGTCAAACAAAATTAATACCTGACCTTCCTATGCATTTCCACAACTTTAAATTAATCCCAATCATGAGACCACTTATAAAATCAATCCTTTATTACCTACCAGCCTCGAGGTAATTAATACTTAACTACAATTCATCAAAAAACTATAAATGAACGAAGACCAAAAGGATGAACGAAACACTTATAATTGAGTGATTGATTTATGAAGGGTTTAAGGTTATGAGATCAACTCTGACTGCTGGGGAAGAAATAGAAGGAGTCGACAAGCCTATCACTCCCCCTAGCGTTCCTTCCCTTCCATGACGATGCAGTGAGTTAAGAGGCTGCACGGAGCTCATCAAGGCCGTGTTGCGGGAGAGTAATGCGTGATTATAGGAGGTTGAGGTGCATGGCGGTATCAAATTGACCTCATTACGCGAGAGAGAGAGAGAGAGAGAGAGAGAGAGAGAGAGAGAGAGAGAGAGAGAGAGAGAGAGAGAGAGAGAGAGAGAGAGAGAGAGAGAGATAATACACTTACCAATGCCTTTGATCATCGGCCAGGATATGTTGCCTCGCAGTGTTGTGTTCGCTTCGCCAGTACACAGCAGCAGCAGATGGATGTGTGGTGGACTCTTGTGGAAGGCATCTGTAGAAGGCGACGAAGAAGGGGTTAGACTGATACCCACACGTGAGGTTTTCAAAATATTCAAGAGAGAACGTAAATATTCGAGGCGTCACTATGAAAAATCTAAACCTGTGCCAAATAACGGGCAGAGGCAGTCCATCTTAGCCTCTATAAAGCCTATTGGCGCCAACGATTTGTGATGTAGAAAAAAAAACTACTATTACTACTACTATTATACACACAAAACACCTGAAGTAGCCCATAGATACTCACTCAAGAGGGAGAGAGTAACCTTCTCGCAGATCCCACGTACATCCTGGAAGCCACCTACAACACACAGTTCCAGGCGCCCCTCCGTGAATCCCATGGAGAGTTCGTTGATCCTGGTTAAGAGATGCATCACTCCGTCATCGTGGGAACAGATGTGAAGGCCGCTCAGACACTCGTCATGGCTACACTTGTCAAAATGAGCCAAGCCAACAGCACCAGAACCTGAAAAAAGGGATTGTTGTGAGTACAGGTGTTGTGGGAAGGTATGGAAAGATATGGAAGGGTAAAGATAGGCTGTGTAAGTTAGGTTAGGTTTAGTGTATGGGTTAGTGGTGTGGTTGGTTGTGAGAAGGGTATGTGTGGGTATGTGTGTCTCAATAAGGTTATAGTATAGTATGGTATGGTATGGGAGAGTGTTGTGATATGGTGTTATAGAGGTTTATGGAAAGACTCAGTTTATGAGAGACTATGAAATACCAAAGATATTATATTTTTTTTATCTCCCTCGCAATAGTTTGTTAGATTTTATTGCTGAAGAAAAAGAAAACGAGGATTGAAAATTATGTTAACTCTTCCTCGTTCTTTCTCCTTCCTCTCCCTCCTCCTCCTCCTCCTCCTCCTCCACCTCCTCCTTCTCCTCGCAGCCTCCACTCCTCCCCTGCATATGATGGATGCCAAGTGGCTTATAATCAACTCCCACACATCATCGAAACCTTATGGCGGTGGAATAACATGTATATTTCATTATGTTCACCTCCCTACCACGCCAGATTCCACCAGGACGAACAGACAGACAGACAGACACACAGATAGACAGACAGATAAATAGACAGACATACAGATAGACAGACAGACGGATGTACAACTAAGAGTGAATTCAGATGAGCCGACCAGGAATGATTTAATGCAATTTTCACTCATCTTCTTTTTGGCTAGAATCTTCCTATCATCCTTCTCCTCTTCCTCCTCCTCTTCCTCCTCCTCTTCCTCATTCTCGTAGGTGAGCAAGATTGTTTTTAGCACATGTGATTTGCTCCTTATTTGCATGAAATCTACTCCCTCCCTCCCTCCCTCCCTCTCTTCCCTCACCCTTTCCCTCCCTCTCTCCACCACCACCACCACCACCTTGTTGCTTCATTATCATCTTATGTTGGAAAAGTTTGGGTCTTTTTCACGCGAGAGAGAGAGAGAGAGAGAGAGAGAGAGAGAGAGAGAGAGAGAGAGAGAGAGAGAGAGAGAGAGAGAGAGAGAGAGAGAGAGAGAGAGAGAGAGAGAGAGAGAGAGAGAGAGAGAAAGTTATCTATAGGTATTATAAAACGTCACTAATCCAAATATTTAGTCTTCCTCCCTCCCCCTCCCCTCTCCTCCCACTTTCCTTCACTACTTTTTCTTTTTAGAGTGAGTCAGCTTGTTTGCTTAGCGGTTCCTCATCTTCGTACAAATACAGGTAAGTGACAACCTAACCAACAGTCTATATCACCTGAGGGATTGAAGGCGTAATGAGGGTTGGATTCTCACCTCATTCAATACAACTCTCTTTAATTGAATCTAACCCTCTTTCTCATCGATTCTAATTCTCTCTC
Organism: Metacarcinus magister; assembly: GCA_029783475.1. Taxonomy (NCBI): domain Eukaryota; kingdom Metazoa; phylum Arthropoda; class Malacostraca; order Decapoda; family Cancridae; genus Metacarcinus; species Metacarcinus magister. Next base: position 1,216,973 of record JAPQNM010000029.1, on the reverse strand, counting down.
TCTCTCTCTCTCTCTCTCTCTCTCTCTCTCTCTCTCTCTCTCTCTCTCTCTCTCTCTCTCTCTCTCTCTCTCTCTCTCTCTCTCTCGTACCGCCACACATTTCCATATTGCATAATAATAAACTACCATAGTGATGGGTGTAGTTCCTTCCCCTCCTCTGTTATTTCCACGCCCGCCCACGCCCGCCCACCCCACCACCACCTTCCTCTTATCCAATACTCGTGACCACACACCCACACCCACACCCACACCCACACCCACACACACACACCCACACCCACACACACACAAGCACCCCATCGATTCCTGGACCACTAACATCCCGCGGAACGTAAAGTATATGTGTTCGTCTGGATATGAATTAAACATTGGTTGGCTGTAATGGCTTCTTGCAGACATTCACGCTGTGTTTTGAAGTTTCAGCTGAAAGGTTCCAACTGGCTATAGTCTAGACGTTGTAAAGTTAGGGTTGGATGATGTGTGGATGTTGTGTGGATGTGGATGTGGATGTATAGTGGATTAAGGTAAGGAAGGTTGGAAAGTTATAATGATAGTCTGTTTAAAAGGAGAAAAAGGTGGAAGTATATGTATTTATGAAACTAAAGAATGATTGGAGTGGCGTATATTGACGTGTTGATGTTGTGTTGATGTGAATGTATAGTGGATTAAAGTTTGTATGCATTGGAAGGTTGGAAATTATAATGCTAGTATGTTTAAAAGGAAAAAATGGTAGAAGTATATATATTTCTGAAATAAAATAATGATTGGAGTGTCTTATATTGACGTGTTGATGCTGTGTTGATGTGGATGTATATAAAAATAAGATCTGTATGCAATGAAAGGTTGTAAATAATAATTCTTACTGTGTTTAAGAAGAAAAAAAAGAGAAAGTATAAATGTATTCGTGTAACAAAACAATGCTTAAGCAGACTATAATATAATTTACTAACATATAAATACTGTGTTAACATGGGAAAATAAGTTAAACAATCACTACATACATGCAATAGAAAGTTAAAGAAGACAAAAATAATAATAACAATAATCCAAGAATGCTTACACGAACGAAAGGAAGGAAGAAGAAGACGACGAAAACACTTAAATATATTTCAGGAACGAAAATCTTGGAAAGGTAAAAGTCCATTATGTTCACCTGCAATAATCATGCATCGATGCTTTCTTCACCGGCACCGAGACGAAGGAACACCTGTGGATCGCTAACAGATTCATGGCGTGCAAACCGGATTTAGGGTGACCTATATGAGACTCCAGCGGTCATGTCTCTGATAGCAGACTCGGGGATGCTATTCTTGAAAGTTTTACTGCGAGTTTTTAAAGTGCTCTCTCTCTCTCTCTCTCTCTCTCTCTCTCTCTCTCTCTCTCTCTCTCTCTCTCTCTCTCTCTCTCTCTCTCTCTCTCTCTCTCTCTCTCTCTCTCTCTCTCTCTTAACCCCCATTTGGTGATCATTAAAATATTGCTTAATGGTTTTCAGAGGTCAGGGAGGAGGAGAATGTATTGTAGGTTAGGAAACGATGCTAAGAACGTGTGTGTGTGTGTGTGTGTGTGTGTGTGTGTGTGTGTGTGTGTGTGTGTAAAGTTTCTCATCCGTTGAAGCATAAACCTATAAAACACACACACACACACACACACACACACACACACACACACACACACACACACACACACAATCCTTAGTAGCGTGCAAACAAAAAAAATAAACATAAGAAGTAACAAAATATTACCCATAAAAGACACCAAAAAAAAAATAATAAATAAATAAATAAATAAATAAATAAATAAAAATAAAGAGAAAAAAAAAATCTTGTGTTGCGTAAAAAAAAAGAAAAAAGAAGAAAAAAAAAAAACAAGACAGACAAACACATGAAGGTTGACTAGCGCAGGTGTTACATTTACCTCAGGCGAAAATAGACTTCATTAAATAATAAAAATTTACATAAGAATGAAGAGCCTGATGCTGGTGGTGGTGGTGGTGGTGGTGGTGGTGGTAGTGGTCAGAGAATGTGTGTGCATGCTTATTTTTTTTTCTCTCTCTCTCTCTCTTATCATACATCTCTTCATTATTTGGGTGAATCTCATTTATTCAAGCAAGTGATGAGAGGGTAACACTTCAAACATTTTCTTCCACCGCCACACAAGGTAAATAACATGTGTTTTTACCCGTTACAAAGGTGCCAATTGAAGTAAACAACATATCATTATCTTCGTCTAAATTCCTTTTATCTCACCCACGGATCTATCAGTCACTATTATCTCAAGTGTGTAATTTGAAAAGTCTTAGTTGATTATAATATTTGATAGATATATAAACTGTTTTGATAAATATTTATTGTATTTACTTATCTAGTTTTTATATATTTTTTTGGTTTCGTTGTGTGTATATATAACTAATGTAACGTTTTATTATTTATATATCCTATTATTTATTTATTAATCTATTTTAATGATTCTTTTAATCCAATGGAGAGGAAAAAAGGCAAATAACAGCTTTATAAGACACACAATGGAAAAAGTAGAGCTATTTCCCTATCCTAAAGCCACATTTTCATCCTAACCACTTACCTAACCTAACCTAACCTAACCTAACCTAACCTAACCTAACCTAACCTAACCTAACCTAACCTAACCTAACCTAACCTAACCTAACCTAACCTAATCTAACTTAACTTAACCAATAACTATATTTTCATTCCCATTACTCAACAAACCTAACCTAACCAAACCTCACCTCACCTCACGTTACCTCACCTAACCCAGACAGTTTCCTAAGCGAGGCAGCAACACACACACCAAGCCAGCCAGGGTCACCTCCTCCCATATCGTTTACTGTACATGCAAAGACCAGCAGCTGTCAAACGAGTTATCTACACGTCAGGTCGAGGAGATATTGACGTAATGACCTGATGACCTCGTGTATGTGCGTGTATGTGGGCGTGTGTATGTGTGCGTGCGTGGAGGCGTGTCAGACAACCTCCAGTCTTCCACGCACTTTCTCGCACACACACGCAGCTGTCTACACTCGCTCAACGTTGCATACATATATTATTTTTCTTCTTCCGTTTCCGTTACATGTTTGTTTATGAAAGGAAGTGAGGTCTAAAGGAACTCTTAAACATTTCCTAAAAGATTTCCTCAACATTTAAGTTGTACACCTGCATTGAGACAGGATATAAATACCTACTATTAATCTTTTTTTTTTTTTTTCTTCTTCTTCTATTTCTTCTTCTTCCTCCTTCGTTAACTCGTTTATATTTAATCAGAGGATGGAAGAGGAATTTTAGCGATACACAATAACAACAATAATAATAATAATAATAATAAAGAAATCTCGTTAATGACTTTTCCTTTAACAGCACAAGAAAAAAACAACAAAACAAACACATCATCTAAATTAAACATCAAAACATAAATTGAAAACACAAACACAAACACACGAGAGAGAGACACTTAATAATATCACTGCTTCAAACACACGAAGCTTCATTTAAAACACTTCGAAACGCTTCAATACCACTCTAAACCTTCCCACATAAAACACGAAGAGGAGGAGGAAAGGAATGAGAGAGGAGAGAAGAGGAGGAGGCGGAGGAGGAGGAGGAGGAGGAGGAGTAATTAATGGCGTAAGATACATCACACTCACTAATATTGCCGTGAGGGTTGAGATTAAGATAAAGATCAAATTGGCCTTTTCCTTACTGGACGGGATGGGAGCCTGCCAACCCGACCCCGGCGCTGCTGCATCAAAACACAACGTAACACAAGGAAGGAAAGGCTACTGAAGGTGCGGGAGGAGGCTAAAAGGAGGTAGGAAGGAGGGAAGAAGCTACTGGAGATGCGAGAAGAGGCTGAAAGGAGACTGGAAAGAAGCTGGAAGGAGGTAGGAAGGAGGAGAGAGATTTCTGGAGATGTAGGAGGCGGCTGGAAGGAGTTTGGAAGTTACTGAAGGTGCAGGAGGAGGTAGGAAGGAGGTGGAAGGCTACTGAAGATGCGAGAGAAGGCTGGAAAGAAGCTGGAAGGAAAGAGGAGGCTACTGAAGAAGGAGGAGGAGGTTGGAAGGAGGTGAGAGGGTACAGCATCGGTCTTCCTTTGTTCGAGTCACTGATTGGGGGGGGAAGGGAGGGAGGAGGAAGGTCATAGGCTCTGCAGGGTGGCGTCTGACAATTAGCCTGCATTGGTCTAGTCAGCCTCTCTGATGAATGATCATTATTTTACCCTTCCACCTCGGTAGCCATTAATGGAGTAAAGCTATGTGGAGTAAATCCCTCATACTGACACATGGTACACTCACCCTTATTTACACGTACACAAGGGCGGCTTTGTCCTGCCATGCGAGGTTGAATCAATGTCATATAGAGTTTGATTTATCGTATTGTCAGAGGGTGAGGCGAAGGAGTTGCTCGATGCTTACTACTACAACGTTGATTAACTTGTGGTCTTGGTAGTTACAGTCACACATTCCGTTCTTGGTTATTATTCAAGGTTGTAAAATGTGTATGATGCTTCGTTTGATTTCAGTCTCACGTTCCTGGGAGTGAGTTTAAGAGGTGTGCGTGGATGTGTTATAGGAAAAGTAGCGATTGTGTGACGGTGATGGAGGTAAAAAAAAATAATAATAATAATAAAAAAAAACTGGTTGGATTATGTCGTTGGTGATTGAGATTGAAAAAAACAGGTTGGCTTTTTTTTTCTTTGCATACACAACTTGGATTCGAATTTGTTTATGTGTTTGTGTTTGTGTGATTGATTGTGTGTGTGTGTTGTGTGTGTGTGTGTGTGTGTGTGTGTGTGTGTGTGTGTGTCCTCCCTTCACACACACACACACACACACACTCCAAGGGATTGATAAAGTTACCGCCTCATATTTCCTCCTCGCGCCTTCCTGCCTTCCGTTTTCTTTACCTCCAAGGCCGATGTGATGTATAATTTAACGTTTATACACAATTGTCTCTATTAAAATATTTTGTTCACGCCATATTTGCTTCCTGTCTAAAACATATGAATTTAATGTTACTTAATGTTTTAATTCCTGTTTATTTCTTCTCTCTCTTTATCTATTTCCATTTTTTTTGTTTTTTATTTGTTTTCTCTCTTTTTGTTTATTTGTTTATTTTTTCTGCTTACGGTCATCGTTTTTCTACTTCTTCCAGTTATTTTCTTTTGTTTTTCTTTCAATTGTCTTGTTTGTTTTTTTAATTTAAGTTTGTTTTAAAGTGATAATTTCTTTTTTTTCAGTTTGTCTTCTTTTTCTTTTAGTTATCAATTGTGTGTTTTTATTATTTCCGTTTGTTTTAATCTGATAATTTCGTCTTCTTTCTTTTTCCTTTCACTGTCTTCAATTTTTTTTTCTTTTAATTTCTTTTAATCTGATATTTTCTTCTCTTCCTTCCTTTTATCTTATTATCTTTCCTCGCCTCAACATATTTTCCCTCAATTACCATCTCCACTTAACATATTTTTCTCTTTTGTTCCTTCCTTTACTAACTTCCTTGATCAGTATCGTCTCCTGTTTCATTACTTTTTCCTGTTCAACCTTTTATTATTATTCTCTCTCTCTCTCTCTCTCTCTCTCTCTCTCTCTCTCTCTCTCTCTCTCTCTCTCTCTCTCTCTCTCTCTCTCTTCCTGTAGCCTTCCTGAGGGCCGAGGACGGTAGGTGAAAGTGCTTGAAGAAGGAAGGAAGGAAGGGAGGGAGGGAGAGAGAGCGGGCGTGGTTTAGACCGTCTCAGTGTGTCTCGAAGCAGCTTTAGTCTTGACATTAATGAACCCTTTGAGCTGAAGACATTGAAGGCGGAGGTAGAGGTGAAATGTGGGTCTCTTGGTTAATCTTCCCTTATGGTCTTGAAGTTCTGGTGTTAGACGTGGAAGGAAGGAAGGAAGGAAGGACAGAGAGTAGGATTGTAGGAAGAAAGGAAGGTAAGGAGGAAGGATTGACACTATCACACTTCAGGATTCATGTAGGATATCGCTAAAGACTTGTAGGAGGTAAGTGTGGCGGTGAAACTTAATATTGTAAGAGTATAAGAAGGAACTCAATCTTTTCTTAATCTTGCTCCTTGTTATTTTCCTTCTTAAGAGTGATATGACGTTTAGGGGAATACGAGGAAGAATAATAATAAGAAGTGAGAAAGAAGATTAAGGGGAAGAATGAATAAGAGGAGACGAAGAAATAAGAAAGAATATGAAGAGAAAAGATGAATAATAATGAGATAGAGGAGAAAGAATATGAAGAAGAATAAGAGGAGACGAAGAAATAAGAAAGAATATTAAAAGAAAAGATGAATAATAATGAGAGAAGAGAAAGAAGATGAAGAAGAAATGAAACAAGAAAACAAAGGTGATGATAATTAAAGCAAAAAAAATAAAAATGGGAAATAAAGTTGAAAATATAAAGAGATTGATAAAGTTTAGAGCCTCACTCGTATACCAGATAATATGACAGGTAGTTCTAATTAATGGCTCCTCCCCCCT
>JAPQNM010000029.1:1180489-1205489 GCA_029783475.1 Metacarcinus magister | reverse complement strand
TTTGAGGTGTTTTTTAGATTTGTTTTTGTTTTTGGTAATGTTCATAGATTTTTTGGGGTTTTTCTTTTTGTTTTGGTGATGTTTTTAGACTTTTGTGGTTTGTGTGGTGATGTGTGGTGAGGTAGAGGAGTGTATGATGTATGTGTGTGGTGATGAAGGGAAGATGTGATGTAGTTTAAGTATAATGGTGATGAGAGATATCAGCAAGTGGTGTGTTTAGCTAAAAAATAAATAGTGATGAGAATTAATTTGGTTGAGTGTATAGGTGAGTGAGTGTAAGAAGGAGTGAGGGAAGATGTGCTAGTAATTAAGTAGTGGTAGTGGTGGTAGTGGTGGTGGTGGTAGTAGTGGTGACAGAAGTGGTGTGGTAAGCACTATGAACGTTAAATACTGCCTCGTCATGATACCAATAAGCGAGACATCCTTGAAGACGCACACACACACACACACACACCATAAAGAATCTTCACTAATAATTCCTCTTACAATACCTTCTCTACTGACTCTTCTGCAACACTTACCTTGATAAATCCTACAACACTACCTCTTCTAATCCTTCCTTTGCAACACTTGGCTTCATAAATCCTGCAACACTACTAATAATCTATCCCTCACAACACAAACTATAATATATCTCTGACTGACACTTCAAAAACAAAGGAAACTCAACATAGAATCCTTTGTGCTACCTTAGAAAAAAAAACTAAAATAAAAACTAATACAAAAATTTTCGTCAGACAAAATTTACATCAAGTAATTCAAATAGATAAAAACAAAATAGCTTATATATATATTTTTATTTATTATTATTAAAAGTGATAGACAACCTTCACCATTACGATCTTGAGTCAGTAAATAGATAAATAAAACCAGATCATGAGAGAGAGAGAGAGAGAGAGAGAGAGAGAGAGAGAGAGAGAGAGAGAGAGAGAGAGAGAGAGAGAGAGAGAGAGAGAGAGAGAAAAAAAAAGATAATTACCCAGCACCACGCAATGCATCATGGGTAACGCTGCCAAAACAAAGACACAAACTCATCATTAAATTCGTTAAGATTACGGACCTAAACTTGAAAAACGAACACCATTACAAACACTTCGAGGCGTAATTACCAAGAAAATAAGGTCTTGGGTTAGATAGGAGTGAAGAAAAGATTGGTAGTTAAGTGATTGTTAAGATTAGAAATGGTGTTAGAGTTGAGTTGTATTGAAGCTTCGAAAATTGGTTAGTGAAGCAATAATCATCTTTTATTTTATTTTTTGTGTTGGTATTGCATTGAGTGTGATGAAGGAATTATTATTTACGTAAAAGTGGTTTATTTGAAGTATTTTTACGCTTCAATTTGCGATTCGTTTACTGCTTCAATCTATATTTCAACTGTTTCACTTAATGCTTCACTCCCTCAGTCCTGCATCTCACTTCCTTTATACTAATCTGATCCCTTTATTTAGCGTTTCATTCCCATCCTTTATTGAATTCGTGTTTCATTTCACGGTTCATTTTCAGCTTCGTTGTCTCATTTCACCTTTTTTTCCCCCTCTTTTCCTTTCTTTCTAATACTTTTAATGACACTTCTTTCCTGTCACCAGCATCCATTCCTTCTTTCCCTCCATCCTCCAGCAGCCCGAGGAGGAAGGGAGAGACAGGTGGAGGGAGGGAGAGACAGGTGGAGGGAAGGAGGAAAGATAATCGTTCCGAAATAGGATTAATTATCTTCCTAATTGTGGAGGAGACGATAATTTGAGGCCACTTTATGGTATAATCAACACACACACACACACACACACAACACACACACACACACACACACACACACACACACACACACACACACACACACACCTGGAGGGAATGAACGTCCTGAGGTGTGCACAAGTCACCTGCAGGTTAGGTCATTAATTAATACCTTGAAGCACCATTACTCTTCATCCCCACACACACACACACACACACACACACACACACACACACACACACACAAGGAACAATGGAAATAATAAATAAAATACAAATAAAAATCGTTCCTACACTGCCTACTCACCCAAAAAATCAACAAAACACAACATAAATTACTTGGATAAAAGACAAAATAATAAAGATGATGATGATGGTAAACACATAATAACAACCCACAACAAAAGAGATAGATACAGACGAGCATCTTAAGCCTCTAGCTACTGCAGGTGTTTCTCTGGCATTTCCTGACGGTGCTCTGGCCTCACTCCAGCCTCACTCCAGTACACAGCTTAACCAAACACATTCCAAGCCTTTTAGTCCTATTTTATAACCTTATTCAATGTTTCCAGCCATTTTTTAACCGTATTCCAGCTTGTTTTCAGATTGCTACACCTCATTCTGGTTTGTTTTCATTCCAGTAGTGTTGTTATATTGTAAATTATTGTATTTCCAGGTTAATACACGTTTCCAGCTCCCTACAGTCCATTTCCAGCGTCCTTCAGCCCATTTCCAGCCTCTTTCAGCCCATTTCTAGCTTCTTTCAGCCTATTTCCAGCAATTTTCAACCAACTTCCATCCTCCTTCCCCCTTATTCCAGCCTTCACTCCTTTTCCAGCACCCTTCAGCCCATTTCCAGCATCAACCAGCATGTTTCCAGCCCTTCCTTGTTTGCCCTGATCCTCCACTACCCAGACTAGCCTTCCACGCCCTTCTAAGTCTGATTCCAGCTCCGTTCCAGACCACCACACACCACACAGCACGCCCAGCCCGCCCTGTAAGGTAACGCAGCCCTTGCCTCGCCCTTGCCTCGCCACACCCATCGCCTACAGGTGCCTCAAGACCCATCACGCAAGTCACTAAAAGGAATTAGCAGAGTAATGGATATGATGAGTGTACGAACGTTCTCTTTCTTTTTCTTTTTGACTCTCTTTTTTTGTTCTCTCTCTCCTTTATGCTTCTCTTTCTGCTTCTTTTATTATTACCTCCTCCTCCTTCTTCTTCTCTCTTTCTGTTTCTGCTTCTTCCATTACCTCCTCCTCCTCCTCCTCCTCCTCCTCCTCCTCCTCCTATTTTCTTCATAAATCAACAGGTCATCTTGTACTTGTTCTTCCTTTGTAATTCTATATAATCCTCCTCCTCTTATTTATCTTTTTTTTCTCTCTCCTTTGTTTCTTATTCTTTTATCACCTACTCCTTCTCTTCTTTTTCCTCCTATATTTCTACTTGGTTTTCCTCTTCATCCTTTTCCCTGTTCTCTCCTCTCCTCCTCCTCCTCCTCCTCCTTCGTGCCTGGAAACTTATCATCCCAACTAAGACATTAATTCGTACTTACGTTAATAATATAAATTCACCCTGACACAAAACTGAGAGAGAGAGAGAGAGAGAGAGAGAGAGAGAGAGAGAGAGAGAGAGAGAGAGAGAGAGAGAGAGAGAGAGAGAGAGAGAGAGAGAGAGAGAGAGAGAGAGAGATACCTCCTTCTGATTTGTACTTACGAGAGCATTGAAGTTACAGTAATATTCTTTATGTATCGATGCTTAGAAAAAAGACACTGCAATTTTACACTGAAATATTAAGAACTGAAAATAAACTACTAATAAATAATAAATAATATATAATAATAATAATAATCGATATTTAAACACAGGTGAAAGTGACTGAAATATTATACTATTATAGAACCAATTTTCTTACTAAACACTAACGTAACTCTTTTAAAACACACTAATTCCTAAACACTTCACTACACATCAAAATTACTTCAATAACACCAGCAACACGTGACCAATTACCTACAACACACCTTCACTACAGACTCAAGGCTTTAATAACACTATAATCACAGTTGTAATTCTCTAACGTCATCAAGTTAATTCATCAACACGTTATAATACTTTCACTCTTGTTCTGTTCCTGTTCCAACGTTTTCCATTCCCTCAGATCACTCAAAGGGAGACAATATCAAGACACAAACTTAACTAACTTTTATAAATATACTGTAGTTTTATAAGTATGTTCCTTAAGAAAGAAGTAAGTAAATCTAAAGCAAGTTTCTTTTCTGTATTACATAAGAGACTAAATAAAGTGTATATTATTATTATTATTAAATTGGACAACCCTTTTAAAATCTTGGGAGTGACAGTGTAAATAGGTTTTCTTTAATAAGTTTTCAATCCCTTAGCTCACCTCCCTTCCTTGTATTAATATAAATCCGAAATATTGTCTTTTTTGGGAGACCAGTAATAGAGTGACTTTTTCATATATACTTTTCTTAACCTCTTGGCCAGTTGCTCTAAATTATAAAACATAGATTAAAGTAAAGGTTTCATACACCACACTAACATTTGTATAGAAGAGTGGAGTCAATGCACTGAAACACACGAGTCACACCTTACTAATAACACAACAACATCTCATTTTCTTCCTTTGCCTTCATACACCTAACTAATTGTAAATAGAGTGGAGTCAATGCACTGAAACACACAAGTCACACCTTACTAATAACACAACATCTCATTTTCTTCCTTCCTACACCTTACTAATTGTATATAGAGTGAAGTCAATGCACTGAAACACACAAGTCACACCTTACTAATAACACAACACCATCTCATTTTCTTCCTTCACACACCAATCGCCTGGAGAGTTCACAGGAAAATCATCTAACCTTATTAAGCATCTACGTGAACACTATAATCTCAATAGGATGAAGAGAATCGAATTGCTATCAACAGGTACACGATCACACTGTTTTCACCTCTCCTGCACACCTGTAATCAGTGTCTTACTCTTCATCACAGGTGTACTCATTACTGTACACCTGCTATTGATTATCTACCTTCCTCCCTATAGTTTCCCAGGTGAGTTAGGTTAAGTTGATCTGGTGTCTGTATTAAAAGTTGACTAATCGAGTATTATTTAGACTTGGATTGCAGAGTTTAGTACTGGAATGCCCTCTAGCGGTGAGATTAAGAGATGGGTGAGGGGGAGAGATGGGGTAGTTTATCTCTCTCTATCTCTCTCTCTCTCTCTCTCTCTCTCTCTCTCTCTCTCTCTCTCTCTCTCTCTCTCTCTCTGTCATTTATATTATTGGTGAGAAAGATGTTGGGATTATTGATATTATAATCCATGTTCTTGTAATAATGAAAATAACAACAACAACAACAACAACAACAACAACAACAACAACAACAACAACAACAAGATTATTAGTTAACATTCACAAACTCGTTCTAACTTTTACTACCTATCGACACATTTAAGTAATTACAGGCTAAGATTTTTTTGTAACACTCTCTCTCTCTCTCTCTCTCTCTCTCTCTCTCTCTCTCTCTCTCTCTCTCTCTCTCTCTCTCTCTCATACATATAAAAAAATAAATAAAGAGATCAACATTTATCAAGGAAAAGTAAATAGAGAAAGAGAGTGAGAGAGAGAGAGAGAGAGAAAGAGAGAGAGAGAGAGGAAAAATTCACTTCCACTCCTTCACAAACTCTAATTGTAGGTAATGAACGAGCAATGGAGGAGAAAGTAGGTGGTGGTGGTGGTGGTGGTGGTGGTGGTGGTGGTGGTGGTGGTGGTGGTGGTGGTGGTGGTGGTGGTGGTGGTGGTGGTGGTGGTGGTGGTGGTGGTAGTAGTGGTGGTAGTGGTAGTAGTGGTGGTGGTGGTGGTGGTGGTGGTAGTGGTGGTGGTGGTGATGGTAGTAGTGGTGGTGGTGGTGGTCTTGGGTGGTCCTATCTTTTGGTTCCTCCTGCACAGACAACATGAAGACCCCCCCCCTCCCCCCCCTTCCTCCCCTACTTCCTTCCTTACTTCCCTATACTCTCTCTCTCTTTTCCTTTCTCTTTCTCTTTTACAACCTCCTCTTCCTCCCTCTCTCTAATCCTCCCTTCACTCACTCTTTCCTTCATTTCTCTCACTCATAAATAAATAATAAAAACAATAAATATAACCTAACATAAAATTATAAAAAAAAAACGAGAGAAAAAACAGGAAATTTCTTCATGTAATTTAAACCCAAAAAAGCAGATCAGAAGTAAAACAGGAAATAAAGAACTCTATTACCCTACACACACACACACACACACAGTCACCGTCACCCCCCCCACACACGACACAGGAGCGAGGTGGTCGTATGTTCCCTTAGAGTCCCATAGTAAGTGCTCGTTCACATGCCACCCAACACCTGTCGTGACGGCCGTAACCACACCTGGACAGCTATGGGTCGTTACCGTCCCAACCAGTAGTTAACGTCACATAAGGTCGTTAGAGTCTCCTACAGTAGTTAACGTCAGGTAAGGCTATGCGAGGAGGAGGCTGGAGTGAGGGGTAGTTAGGTTGGGTGAGTTACGATACCCTCCTCACCTTAACCTAACCTAACCTCACCCTAAACGACACCTTTCTCACCCTAAAAGTATGGATCCAATGCTATAAACCTCAAAAGGGAAGAATGGATAGATAGACAGAAGGGGAGACTTATAAATATTTAACTTTAACCTATGTTCTTTCTCTCTCCCTCTCGTTGTTCATCTGTTTTCTTGTGAGGTAATTATTCTTGTTTGCCTTAACTTAAACCTGTGTTCTCTCTCCTCTCTCTTGTTATTCATCTGTTCGTTGTAGTGTAATTTTAGTTTCATCTGCACTTCAACCCATGTCAAAGTTGCCGTGTCTCTAATGTCATGAAAGTCAAAAGCAGAATGGATGAACAGCTTACAATGTGGGACTGAGTACGAATGAGAAAGAGAGAGAGAGAGAGAAGAAAAAAAAAGAGAGAGACCTGACTTCACATTAATAACACAACTTCTAGGCATGTACAAATCACCAGACAAATGACACCCCGTTTTCTTTACACTGATGGAGGCTGAGGGGAGACTGCAGTAGATTAGCCCCAAACAGCCAGGTAATTGAACTCCGCGCAAGTGATGGTGTGTGACGGAGATATAATTGGTGTAATAAAAGATGCAAGTAGCTAAGTGGAGGAGAGATAAGTAAAGGGTTAAGTGTAATAGAGGAAGTTAAGTTTAATACAATTGAAGTCTAAATAATCCACTTGAATTTACACTTATATATGAAAATAAAGGAGGAGGAATAGATAGCAATGAATAACTAGTGATAATAGTGAATATAAACTTTGTAATAACTGTTGTGAATGAAATATATAAATGAATGGAAGTATAAAATAGACTGAATATAAAATGAATTGTATAAGATAAAATACATTGAATAGATAATTGAATACCACAGGAAAGTTATTATAATACGACTTAGATAAGGAGACACAATAACAAATGAGGTTGATATAATAATACAGATAAATTGTCTAATCAAACACAATTACTGAAAGAGAAAGAGAAAATAAATAAATAAATAATAATAATAAATTCAAACCATTAGAAACTTGCTACATTATATAAAAAAAAAAATGATGATAAAAGAAAATATTATAGCAAACTAGTAAGAGGTTAAAAAATAGGAAATAATGTAAGTGTAAAGCGTAGAGAAAATATATATAATAACGGAGTAAAGAAAGAGAAAATAATAATAATAATAAAAAAAAATCATGTAATTATTTAGTGAACCTGTACAAGCGAAAGATGAAACCACACACTAAAAAAAAAAAAATAATAATAATGAAAAACAAAAAACGAATGAAAGAAAAACGAGCAAGAAAATTAAAGATAAAAAGAGAGAAAAAAAAAAGAGAAAATTTAGAAAACCATTATAATCATACAGGTCACATACACGTCACATCCGGGGAACGAAACACCCCCTCCCCCCCTAACCCCCCCTCCTCCCCCCTCTCCTACCTACATGAAACGAAGCAAATGATTCAAATAGTGTAATTCGAACAAGGGTTTCGAAGCCTCACGCGAGCAGCTTTCACTAAAGGAGGAAGAGGAGGAGGAGGAGGAGGAGGAGGAGGAGGAGGAGGAGGAGGAGGAGGAGGAGGAGGAGGAGGAGGAGGAGGAGGAGGAGGAGAGGAAACCATGCAGATAATGATGGGACCAACCAAAGATTTTTTTTCTTTCTTTTTTTCCATCTTGTCGCTTGCTATTACACCTTCTAGAGAGAGAGAGAGAAAGATGAGAGAGAGAGAGAGAGAGAGAGAGAGAGAGAGAGAGAGAGAGAGAGAGAGAGAGAGAGAGAGAGAGAGAGAGAGAGAGAGAGAGAGAGAGAGAGGCAAGAAGTGAAAAGATGTGAGGTGAAGGGAAGAAGAAATTGGAAGGAATGATGATTACGTGAAGGAGGAGGAGGAGGAGGAGGAGGAGGAGGAGGAGGAGGAGGAGGAGGAGGAGGAGGAGGAGGAGGAGGAGGAAGAGGAGGAGAGACGGTTGGAGGAAAGGGAGAGGTGGAGGAAAGGTGGAACAAGGAAGTAGGAGAAAAATGGGTCACACATACACACATACACACACACACACACACACACACACACACACACACACACACACACACACACACACACACACACGAGACCTACCAGGCAGCAGCATAAAAACTAGATTACCTTTAAGTCTTTTTCGAGTTGGAGAGTTGTTCTGGGAAACCCGGGGGGGGAGGAGGAGGAGGAGGAGGAGGAGGAGGAGGAGGAGGAGGAGGAGGAGGAGGAGGAGGAGGAGGAGGAGGAGGAGGAAGGGAGATAAGAGGAGTGGGAAGGGAGTGAGCTTAGTGATGCGCCTCGAGCTAGTTTGAGAGGGCGGGGTACTGCATGTTAATCTCTCTCTCTCTCTCTCTCTCTCTCTCTCTCTCTCTCTCTCTCTCTCTCTCTCTCACTAGGAAAGAACATTTTTAACTATTTATAGAGCTAATTGCGTTGTGGTGATGGTGGAGGCTGTAGGAATAAATGATGAAGAAGGAGGAGAGGAGGAGGAGGAGGAGGAGGAGGAGGAGGAGGAAGGAGGAGGAGGAAAGGAAGGGGAGAGAACAGAGTACACAGAAGGGAAAGAAGACTGGGAGAAGGAGGTTTAAGAAAGACATGGAAGCATATGTAGGAAGAAAACGAAGGAAGGAAAGAAGGAAGGTAGAAGGTCTTGACGTAGGAAGGAAGGAAGGAGATAGAAGGGAGGAGACAGGTGGAGGGAGGGAGAGAGAGAGAGAGAGAGAGAAGGAAGGCCTAGGAATAGAGAGAGAGAGAGGGAGAGACGGAGGGTTCTGAGAGCACCTGATCACTTACAGAAACATTTGCCCTTTCCGATCTGAGTGGAGCGTAACTTTTCAATTGTGTGTTCCAGCGAGAGGCCGGTCAGCCAGCCAGCCAGCCAGCCAGCCAGCCAGCCCCATCCAGACTCCTACCTATAATTCATCCCTCAACGCCTGCCTACAGCTATATATATGATCCTCCTCTTGCTAACTCACTCCCTATGCTTGTCTATATCAGTAGGTATCATAGCATCTCTTTCACTCACCTATTAACACAAGAAAACGAGAGAGAAGAGAGAGAAAGAAGAGAGGTAACGCAGCATATTCTTATACCCCGTCTTTCCCGACCCTCCTCCTCCTTGGTATGAGCTGGCAGACTCAGTGTTATAATTTGCCAGCACCATCCACCACCACAAAAACTAGCACCTTCCCCACCCCTACCCCCCCTTCCCCCTCTAGCCACAGCAGCGCCACCCTCACCCTACCGGCAGCCCACGCAACTACTACCCTTCCTCTCCTCTCCTCTCTTCGCTTCACTCCCAGGCGGGTTAGGTAGGTATAGTCAGGTATAGCCAGCCTTACATCCTTATCCCCATGCTAAAAGGGTTCTCTGTTTAGCGTTAACAGTTGATAATGATAACGGAGAAAGGGTGAAATATCTCCCTTTGAGCCGTGTCACTGAATTACCAACACTAGTATATGAGATAAAGAAGTCTATGTTTATTTACCAAGACTGTTCCTCTCCTTCCCTTCCCTTCCAGTCTCCAGGTAGGGTAGAGGGGACAGACCCTGCTAGCCCCCTCCCCTCCCCGTCTTACCTGGCCACACCACCAAGGAGCCCCCTACTGAGCTACCTGGCAGACGCACACCTGTCCTGCCACGGTACTTACCTGCGGGAGAGAGAAAGACAAGGGTTAGAATACGAAAAAAAATAAATAAAATAAAAAAGAAAGAGCAAGAACACAACACAGTAATATATATTTGAACACAATTTCTTATCCTTATTTAACACTAACTTAACTTTACCTTTCCTTACTCTACACCTTTATATATATATCTACCTGTGTCTCACCTTACCTGTGATTTACCTTTATACCTGGGTTAAGGGGGGGAGGGGGAGGGAGGGAGGGGGGAGGGGAGGTAAAGGGGGGGGAGGTGATTTACTGTTAAGGTTTTGCTCTTGAAAAATGAACCCAAAATAGCGAGATAAGATGCATTGTCGTCTCGGTGTTTTACTTTTATGTGTGTGTGTGTGTGTGTGTGTGTGTGTGTGTGTGTGTGTGTGTGTGTGTGTGTGTGTGTGTGTGTGTGCGCGCATAAAAGTACAGTTAAGTTACACGTTTTATGGTCCTCTTCTCCCTGTCTGTGTGTGTGTGTGTGTGTGTGTGTGTGTGTGTGTGTGTGTGTGTGTGTGTGAGAGAAAGAGATGGAGATAGGAAGAGAAGATCATAACCACAAACAGCCACCATAGAAAAGATAAATCTCTCTCTCTCTCTCTCTCTCTCTCTCTCTCTCTCTCTCTCTCTCTCTCTCTCTCTTAGTTCCTTATCCTCGTTGTCATAAAGAAACAAGACAAAACGAAACGAAGAGATGAACGATAACAAAAATAAATAAATAAATAAATAAATAAATAAATAAATAAATAAATAAAATAAAAATAAAAATAAAAACACGCGATAAATAAAATAATAAAGAAAGAAGATAATATAAAAATAAATAAATAAAGAGTAACAAATAAAACAGATGAATAAATGGATAAGAGAAATAAATAATAACCTTATAAATATGTAGAAGAAGAGGAGGAGGAGGAGGAAGAAAAAGAAGAGGAGGAGGAGGAGGAGGAGGAGGAGGAGGAGAAAAGAATGAGGTAGATAGATGATAGAGGAGATGAGAAGAATATATAACACTGGGATGGAAAGGAGGAGGAGGAGGAGGAGGAGGAGGAGGAGGAGGAGGAGGAGGAGGAGGAGGAGGAGGAGGAGGAGGGCACTTAGCATTCACAACTGACATAGGAAGGAGATTATTCAAGTATTCGGGGCACACACTTCCGTTTAGCGCCAACACACACACACACACACACACACACACACACACACACACACACACACACACACACACACACATTACATAGAGAGGCGTGTACGTAAGATTCATCAGCATGTACACGAATTATATGAGACCAAAAGAAAGATAGTGCAAAGATTTACATGAGAGAGAGAGAGAGAGAGAGAGAGAGAGAGAGAGAGAGAGAGAGAGAGAGAGAGAGAGAGAGAGAGAGAGAGAGAGAGAGAGCTAGTTTTAATCACAATGCATAGAGTCTGCCAGTGATTGTCCATAAGGTACAGAGAAATGTGTCCGCCTTGCTATGTTATGACCAGTCTTGATTCTCCACGGCTCCTCCCTCTCTCTCTCTCTCTCTCTCTCTCTCTCTCTCTCTCTCTCTCTCTCTCTCTCTCTCTCTCTCTCTCTCTCTCTCTCTCCAGCATCTTTCTCCCGTACAGCCGCCTAGAACCAGCCTTAGTGAAGCAGTGGGAGGCTCTTAAGGGACTCAATACTCCTCCCGGGGTGACAGCGGCTGAGTGACACAAGCTGAGACAAGCAACGCCATCACTATCTTGTTAACATAGGCGAGGTTGGTAACACGAAACTCTCTACATTGATGGTATAAAGTGTAAAGTAATTGATTTATTATTATTATTATTTGTATTATTTAATGTAGTAGTATTAGTAGTAGTAGTAGTAGTAGTAGTAGTAGTAGTAGTAGTAGTAGTAGTAGTAGTAGTAATCGTATGTACTTTGTTTGTTTACGTATCTCTTTTCTTTTAGTACTTAATTCCTTCACCCACCTCCTCCTCCTCCTCCTCTTCTTCACCCTCCTCCTCCTCCTCCTCCTCCTCCTCCTCCTCCTCTGCCTTCGTGCCAGCTTAGTATGCAACACAGCGCCTTGAGTCACCGTGTTTCAATGAATGCACTACGATAACAGCGGTGACAGTGTGTTAGTGTCACCTTGCTGCCTCCGTGCTGGCCCCGTCTCGTCCCCTCTACTGTTTACCCGCGTCAAGGCAAGGCAAGGCAAGGCAAGGCAAGGTGCTCCCGTCTCTGTGTGTGTGTGTGTGTGTGTGTGTGTTGCTGTGGTGGTGGTGTGCGATTAGGTTTTGTTTTGGGGAGGTTGTGGAGGGTGTGTGTAGAGGTAGTGTTGGGGTGTGTTTGGGTGTGTTTGGGGGTGTGTTTGGGTGTGTTGGGGGTGTGTTTGGGGTGTGTTTGGGGTGTGTTTGGGTGTGTTTGGGTGTGTTTGGGGTGTGTTTGGGTGTGTGTTGAGGGTGTGTGTTTGGGGTGTGTTTGGGTGTGTGTTTGGGGTGTGTTTGGGTGTGTGTTTGGGGTGTGTGTTTGGGGTGTGTTGGGGGTGTGTTTGGGTGTGTGTTTGGGGGTGTGTTTGGGGTGTATTTGGGGTGTTTGGGGTGTGTTTGGGTGGGTGTGTTGGGGGTGGGTGTGGGTGTGGGTGTGGGTGTAGCCATACGTACAGTGGGCAAGCAGACGCAATGGGCCTCACCGGGGGTCCTCTGACTTACGAGGGAGTGAAGGGAGTGGAGGGAGGGAGTGGAGGGAGGGAGTGGAGGGAGGGTGTGGAGGGAGGGTGGAGCAGCAAGCCGTGAAACATAGACCAGAGAGAGCAGAGTAGAAGGTTCAATGCTTATTTTTGTTTTTATTATTTTTTTTTGTGTGTGTCTCTCTCTCTCTCTCTCTCTCTCTCTCTCTCTCTCTCTCTCTCTTATCATCATCATTATCTATTCCCACCATCCTTCATTCTTCCTTACCCTCATTCACTCACTCTCTCACATTACCTGCAATTTCTCCCTCTCTCTATCACTCCCTTATCATTATCATCTTATTACTATTCTTCTTTATCTCCATCATCCTTCACCTCCATCCCATACCTCTCTTTCTCTCTCTCTTTACTCTCTCTCTCCTCCTCACTCTTCCTCTCCTAACCATTGATCAAGAGTACCTGCAGTCTCTCTCTCTCATTACTCTCTCTCTCTCTCTCTCTCTCTCTCTCTCTCTCTCTCTCTCTCTCTCTCTCTCTCTCTCTCTCTCTCTCTCTCTCTACCTGGCTGGTGATTTACCTTGATAATTGGGTGTGATGAAGAGCACAACCACACCCGCCCACCCCGCCCACCCCGCCCACCCGTCCCACCCCGCCCACCCGCCCATAAAGTCCGGTGAGATATGATTCCTACGGTGCTCCTACGAAGGATACTACTACTACTACTACTACTACTCTCTCTTTCTTTTTCTCTCTCTTTCTCTTTCTTTTTCTCTCTCTCGGTTTGTTTGGTATTTATTGAGAAAGAGAGTTAGAGAGAGAAAAAAAAGAAAGTGAGAGAGAGAGAGCAACAAAAAAGAAAGAAAGAGATTACAAAAGGTACATTCTCTTCATATAACATCCTAACAGATTTATTTTCTTCTTTTCTTATTTTATATCACCTTTTGTTCACCTTAATTCACCTTAATAATTCCATAGGCCTATATGCTAATTTAATTATGGTTCATTTAAACAGACAAATTCCCTAATGAGGCCAGAGTGAGGGGAGAAAGTTTTAATAGAGGAGGAGGAAGAGGAGGAGGAGGAGGAACACATAGGAACACATAGGAAGAACAAACAGCAACAGGCCTGCTGGCCCTTACGAGGCTGTTTGTGAGTACACTATCTAGTCTAGAGTGAAGGATACAGGATAGTAAGGGTGAAGGCTTCTCTTAGCATAGGTGGAAATTTTGAAAACTTATTAATATTTTGAAACTTATTATTATTTTGAAAACTCGTGAAGGTTATTCTAAGTGTGTTTTTATTGTGTTTTGGTTGTGTTTTGGTTGTGTTGATCAGGAATCTGGACTCAGTTTTATCATTACTGTCACGGAAATGCATTGTTCAGTTTTGGGCCGAAATTTGCCACCAGAATTGAGGTCGAAATCTTCTTTGTCATTTTACTATGAAACTATTACTCCTACAGTTTAAATGTTTATATACAAATTTATTAAGCTTGATGAGCTCTATCTAAATATCATATCAGATTTAAAATATATTGAACCGTTTAAGAAAAAAATAATGTTTTGTGTAAGTTTTGTGAAAAACACAAATGTATAATTTTCTCAATAACCAATAGTCCAATTTTATTTCTGTATAGCTCAAAAGAACGGGCGTCTCATGCTCTATCTTTACTATTATATACTTTTTTTCCCGTAAACCTCATATTTTTCGAGTTATTTCAAAAAACGTAAATTCTTGAAAAAAATCTAAGGGTGTCACCTGGGAAATTTGGTGAAAAATTTCCACACCTCAGAATGTGATGAAAATTTCTACAATAATGTTTTGGGTCAAAATGAACACGAATCTGGACTTATTTTCATCATTACTGTAATATCAAACCCAGCCATGGCTAGCAGGGAAAGGAAGGCCAACCAAGACCAGACTGTCACTACCACTACTGCTACCACTATTTCCTGGCAAGCGATGTCAGGCCACTAGCGACGTCTTTTGAATCGACATTTCGTAAGTTAGGTACATCAGGATGAACTTACTCAAAGTTTGCTACGTTAACGGATAGTATTTTAGTTGTGGATTGGCTTCTAAATATTTGTCAAGTCTATTTTTGAACGTAGTAATTGTTTTACTGTCGACGACATTGGCGGGCAGGGAGTTCCAAACGTTAACGATCCGATTGAAAAAGAAGTGCTTGGCTTTGTTTGATGTGAATCTTTTACCAGTAATCTTAAAAGAATGATGTCTTCTTGTTATATTTGATCAATCAAAAGTAATGTAATCTTCTGTATTGATATTATCGAATCCTTTGATTATCTTGAACATTTCAATGAAATCCCCTCGCATCCTTCGTTTCGGTGGTAATGGCAGGTTAAACATAACTTATTGCCAGTATTAACCCTTACACTGCCGAGGTCTTTTCTAAGTGTTCGATTTATAGATTTTTTAAAAAAATTATGATTTTATTCAAATTTTTCTTATTAATGATAAAAATAAATATTAATGATAAAAATAAATATTAATGATAAAAATAAATAATAATGATAAAAATAAATATTAATGATAAAAATAAATATTAATGATAAAAATAAATATTAATGATAAAAATAAATATTAATGATAAAAATAAATATTAATGATAAAAATAAATATTAATGATAAAAATAAATATTGATGATAAAAATAAATATTAATGATAAAAATAAATATTGATGATAAAAATAAATATTGATGATAAAAATAAATATTAATGATAAAAATAAATATTAATGATAAAAATAAATAATAATGATAAAAATAAATAATAATGATAAAAATAAATATTAATGACAAAAAATAAATATTAATGATAAAAATAAATATTAATGATAAAAAATAAATATTAATGATAAAAATAAATATTAATGATAAAAATAAACATTGATGATAAAAATAAATAATGATGATAAAAATAAATAATGATGATAAAAATAAATAATGATGATAAAAATAAATAATGATGATAAAAATAAATATTAATGATAAAAATAAATATTAATGATAAAAATAAATATTAATGATAAAAATAAATAATAATGATAAAAATAAATAATAATGATAAAAATAAATATTAATGATAAAAATAAATATTAATGATAAAAATAAATATTAATGATAAAAATAAATATTAATGATAAAAATAAATATTAATGATAAAAATAAATAATAATGAAAAAATAAATATTAATGATAAAAATAAATATTAATGATAAAAATAAATATTAATGATAAAAATAAATATTAATGATAAAAATAAATATTATGATAAAAATAAATATTAATGATAAAAATAAATATTAATGATAAAAATAAATATTAATGATAAAAATAAATATTAATGATAAAAATAAATATTGATGATAAAAATAAATATTGATGATAAAAATAAATATTGATGATAAAAATAAATATTAATGATGAAAAATAAATATTAATGATAAAAATAAATATTGATGATAAAAATAAATAATGATGATAAAAATAAATATGATGATAAAAATAAATATTAATGATAAAAATAAATATTAATGATAAAAATAAATATTAATGATAAAAATAAATAATAATGATAAAAATAAATATAATGATAAAAATAAATAATAATGATAAAAATAAATTTTTAATGATAAAAATAAATATTAATGATAAAAATAAATATTAATGATAAAAATAAATATTAATGATAAAAATATATATTAATGATAAAAATAAATATTATTGATAAAAATAAATATTGATGATTAAAATAAATATTGATGATAAAAATAAATATTGATGATAAAAATATATAATGATGATAAAAATAAATAATGATGATAAAAATAAATATTAGTGATAAAAATATATATTAATGATAAAAATAAATATTAATGATAAAAATAAATATTAATGATAAAAATAAATATTAATGATAAAAATAAATATTAATGATAAAAATAAATATTAATGATACAAATAAATAATAATGATAAAAATAAATAATAGTGATAAAAAATAAATATTAATGATAAAAAAATAAATATTAATGATAAACATAAATATTAATGATAAAAATAAATATTAATGATAAAAATAAATATTAATGATAAAAATAAATATTGATGATAAAAATAAATATTGATGATAAAAATAAATATTGATGATAAAAATAAATAATGATAAAAATAAATAATTGATGATAAAAATAAATATTAATGATAAAAATATATATTAATGATAAAAATAAATATTAATGGTAAAAATAAATATTAATGATAAAAATAAATATTAATGATAAAAATAAATATTAATGATAAAAATAAATATTAATGATAAAAATAAATATTAATGATAAAAATAAATATTAATGATAAAAATAAATATTGATGATAAAAATAAATATTGATGATAAAAATAAATATTGATGATAAAAATAAATATTGATGATAAAAATAAATATTGATGATAAAAATAAATAATGATGATAAAAATAAATAATGATGATAAAAATAAATATTAATGATAAAAATATATATTAATGATAAAAATAAATATTAATGATAAAAATAAATATTAATGATAAAAATAAATATTAATGATAAAAATAAATAATAATGATAAAAAATAAATATTAATGATAAAAAATAAATATTAATGATAAAAATAAATAATAATGATAAAAATAAATAATAATGATAAAAATAAATATTAATGATAAAAATAAATATTAATGATAAACATAAATAATAATGATAAAAAATAAATATTAATGATAAAAATAAATATTAATGATAAACATAAATATTAATGATAAAAATAAATATTAATGATAAAAATAAATATTAATGATAAAAATAAATATTGATGATATAAATAAATATTGATGATAAAAATAAATATTGATGATAAAAATAAATAATGATGATAAAAATAAATAATGATGATAAAAATAAATAATGATGATAAAAATAAATATTAATGATAAAAATAAATATTAATGATAAAAATAAATATTAATGATAAAAATAAATATTAATGATAAAAATAAATATTAATGATAAAAATAAATATTAATGATAAAAATAAATAATAATGATAAAAAATAAATATTATGATAAAAAATAAATATTAATGATAAAAATAAATAATAATGATAAAAATAAATAATAATGATAAAAATAAATAATAATGATAAAAATAAATATTAATGATAAAAATAAATATTAATGATAAAAATAAATATTAATGATAAAAATAAATATTAATGATAAAAATAAATATTAATGATAAAAATAAATATTAATGATAAAAATAAATAATAATGATAAAAATAAATATTAATGATAAAAATAAATAATAATGATAAAAATAAATAATAATGATAAAAAATAAATATTAATGATAGGAGGAGGAGAGAGTGAAGGAAGATTGAGTGCAGTGAAGGAAGGTAGGTAGGGAGGAAGGAGGAGGAAGAGAGAGTGGAGGAAGATGGAATGGAGAGAAGGGAGGAAGGAGGCGTGATTGGAAGTAAGAGGAAGTGGAGGAAAGTGATGAATAGAGAGAGACAAAGAGAGAGAGAGAAGGGGAGGAAAGGGAAGAGAGCAAGAAAGAGTAAGATAAATACTAATAATATTTTCTCCATCCTCCTATCTCCTTCCTCCCCTTCCCTACCCCTTCCTTCCCCTTCCTCTGTAGTTATGTAGAAAGTTGATCATCTCCTTAGGCACCAGAACTATGCTATCCATCAAGTAGTAGGGTAGAGGACAAACATTCGCCATAAATGTTGACCTAACGATGCCCTGCAGGACGCCGCTATGCTATACTACGTCCCGTCACCTCGCTTCTCTTTACTCCACTTTCCCGCCAAAAAAATGAGTGTTGTGTTAGCTGGATTAGGTGGGTTTGGTTGAGGTTCTTCAGGTTTTAGGTACAAAAGTTAGTCATTGTAGCGTAACATTGAAGCAAGAAGAAGAGGATGAAGAAGATGATGAAGAATATAAAGAAGAAATGTAGTAGATGAAGAAAAAGAAGAAGAAATAGTAAGAGATAGAGGAGGAAAACGAAGAATTAGAAAAAGAAGTGAAAGAAGATGTAAAGGTTTCGACCAGTCCAATTAAGTATGAGTCTTTTTCTTCTTCTTTCTCCTCCTCCTCCTCCTCCTCCTCCTCCTCCTCGCTATCATCACCAGCTCGCAAAAACACAAATCCTAGATCACATAGAGGCAAACGATACACTGATCATACACACCTGTAATATAGCATCCATTTACCTGTGCACACCCTTCTTACCTTCGATAATCTCAACATTTACATCTATTTACTATCAAGAGGAGAAAAAAAAAATTGAAGAAGGAAAAAAAAATATACAAAAATACGATTATTCATTTAAGAAAGTAGAGGAAAAATCCACATATTAAAGTTAGAGTTAAGATAAAAAAAGATATATATGACTCTCTCTCTCTCTCTCTCTCTCTCTCTCTCTCTCTCTCTCTCTCTCTCTCTCTCTCTCTCTCTCTCCTTACTCTCACACCGTTTAATAATACCAAGGTCACGTATTAGCAATCATCAACAAACACACAATTGATACGCATTTAGTCCCGGTTAACCCCAACGCGTTTCCAATTTAGTATCCCTTAAGGGCGAGTGAGAGACGTATCTATCAAGCCCCTTCACAGAATCTCCCTCAGTGCTCTAGATACACATGCTATTAGTGGTAGATTAAGTTGTTTGTAAAGACTAGATCATCCTTATTGTGGAGTGATAAGAGAGTCAATGAGATGATTGATTCGTAAGGGGGAGACGCAGGGTTTAATGAGTGAGGTTGCAAGTGTTTTGATAGTGTGGTTTTGATGATTGTATTGTGGTTTGCGTGTGATAGATGTTGATTAGTTAAGTGTTTTCTTTGGAGTAATGTTTTAAGGGTGAAGGAAATGTCTCAATCATGTGGTTGTGGATATTGAATTGAACTGAGAGTGAAAGAATTGTTTAAACTGAACGATATTTTGATGCACCAGTGAATTAATCTATTTTTTTTGTAATATTAAAGAGGCTGTTTCAATTTTGTGGTTATGATAATTGAACTGAGGAGATAAACACAGATGAATATATCTTTTAATATACCAATGATTCTTTTAAACAATTCTAGACTGATACTAAACTGTCTATACTCCTACATCCTTACTCTATCTAGCTCTCTCTCATCTTTCAATACATCTTAACTATCACCTATCCTCCCTATTACTCCTATCTATCCATCCCTTCACTCCCTAACGATCTAAACACACCTATCCTCCCTACTCCTATCTATCCATCCCTTCACTCCTTAACGATCTAAACACACCTATCCTCCCTACTCCTATCTATCCATCCCTTCACTCCCTAACGATCTAAACACACCTATCCTCCCTACTCCTATCTATCCATCCCTTCACTCCTTAACGATCTAAACACACCTATCCTCCCTACTCCTATCCAACTATCCTTTCACTCCTTAACCATCCAAACACACACTCCTATCTTCACTCCTCCACCTTCCCTTGTAGCCAGCAGAGAGCCACATGTCTAGGTACAGCATCCAAGCTTAACCAGTCAGAATAAACCACTTTGATCATTACCTGCCCCCTAACGAGCCTTCATCCTTGTATTAATAAACATGTTCCTGCCTTAAATACTATGCCAATGGGTGTAAGTCAGCCTGGGAATAAGACAGCAACAGGGAGAGGACTCAGTATATATAGCAAGGAGTTGAGTTAAGTTAGGTTAGGTTAGGTTAGATTTATATTTATGTTTTCAAGTAGGTGGTTTGGACTCGTTTGATTGGACCCACCTGCGCTAGTTACATACATACACACATACATACATACACACACATACACACACACACACACACACACATTAGGATTCAGACATGTGGCAATTTAGTGAGGCTGCCCCGCATACCTATCTAGAGTCTACCTTACAAGATAATGAACTAGCTACTTGCCTCCTCCTCCTCCTCCTCCTCCTCTTGTAACCTGCATTGAGAGGAAATGACAGTCCCAATAACCTGTTAGACACCTGATGCTCACCTGTCACTGCCGCGGCCAACACACGCAACACACGCAACACACGCAACACACGCAACACACTCAACACATGCATCACAAACAAGACACACTGCACACACACACACACACACTCACATACTCTTTCCAATACACATACACGCACACTACATCTGTTACACCTAACCAACACACACACCCACACACACACACACACACACACACACACACACACACACACACATTTCCCCCCCCCTTCACCGGATGCTGCCGTCACCCCCCCCCCCCTTCAAGTGACGTTCAAGTGACGCTTAGGATGTGTTGTCGTGCACACAGGTGACTTGCACACTCTGAGGTGCGTCTCACACACACACACGCACACCACCTGGGCGCGCACACACACACACACACACACACACACACACACACCTGACTTTACGGGGGAAATGACCGTACTCTCTTAATTACAGGTGAAGATGACCCTATATTTAGATCACCTGTTATTTTTTTTCTCTCCATATTTCTTGCTATTCTCCTCCTCTTTCTCCTCCTCCTCCTCCTCCTCCCCCTCCTCCACCACCACCTCCTCCTCCTCCTCCTCCTCTTATCACACCACAAATTACGAGACTCAAGCAATTTCTGAACTACAAAAATTAACTCCTCGCCACACAGAACAAATCAACATTATTTTTTTACCCTCATAATTTGGACTTGCTTATATAAAAAAAAAAAAAAATTCTTTACTTCGTGTACTACAAGAGTTACTTCACACACACACACACACACACACACGTTATAATCTTCACCTAACATTAAGAAGACAGTACAGGATATTAAGAAAATTTAGAGGAAGATGCTGGGAGAGAATAGGAGAGGCTGGGAGGTGCTGGAGGAGGAGGAGGAGGAGGAGATGAGAGTAACATGGTCAAGGGTGAGTCTTGCAGTCTGTCTAAGTGAAGTGTTTGCCTCATGACAGACACATCAAGGAAGGACGAGCAAATGCAACACCAAGGTGATGATGCAACCTTGTGTGTGTGTGTGTGTGTGTGTGTGTGTGTGTGTGTGTGTGTGTGTGTGTGTGTGTGTGTGTGTGAAAGAAGAAGAAAGAAAGTCAACTAAAACAAGGAAAACTTTAAATAAAAATAAAAATAAAAACAGATAGATAGAGAGAGAGAGAGAGAGAGAGAGAGAGAGAGAGAGAGAGAGAGAGAGAGAGAGAGAGAGAGAGAGAGAGAGAGAGAGAGAGAGAGAGAGAGAGAGAGAGAGAAAGAAAACAGGTTCGACAAAGAATATCAAAAGAAAGAAAAAAAGAATGTTGTGTGTGTGTGTGTGTGTGTGTGTGTGTGTGTGTGTGTGTGTGTGTGTGTGTGTGTGTGTGTGTGTGTGTGTGTGTGTGTGTGTGCATGACCTCACCATATGTCGCCACACCCGCAGGCACCAGCAACAGCAGGTGTGTAATGCCTTCAGGCCACACCTTCCTTCCCTCTCTCTGCCACACAAACAATGTCTACGAACCTACACCACCATCACCACCACCACCACCACCACCACCACCACCATCACCACCACCACCACCACCACCACCACCACCATGCACTCACCACTCCACCTAAACCCACACCACCCCAAATACTACGTCTGTCTGTCTGTATGTGTGTCTGTCAGTCTGTTTATGTCTGTTTATATATCTGTGTGTCTGTCTGTCTGTCTGTTTAAATATGTCTATGTCTATTTATCTGTCTAACTACCTGTCTGTCTGTCTGTCTGTCTATAACTAAGACATCTAAACAATCATCATCATCATCATCATTGTCATCATCCTCATAATCGTATTTTCAAGGTCGTTCTAACCTCTTCTCCTCACCTCTAGATCGTCACAAGAGGAAGAAAAAATCACTGAAGAAGACAAGGATAACAAACAAGTACAGTGGTGGTGGTGGTGGTGGTGGTGGTGGTGGTGGTGGTGGTGGTGGTGGTGGTGGTGGTGGTGGTGGTGGTGGTGGTGATGGTGGTGGTGGTGATGGTGGTGGTCGACAAAGAGATAATTTTATGGAAAAGTTTACAAGTCATATTTGGGAGAGGTAATCTTTTATTTTTTTTACTCTCTCTCTCTCTCTCTCTCTCTCTCTCTCTCTCTCTCTCTCTCTCTCTCTCTCTCTCTCTCTCTCTCTCTCCCGCAGCGTGACTCAGCCCAGCACACAACAGAGGCTTTGGTTGGTGATGGTCAAGTAGGTGGCAGCATCTAACTCTTCACCAGGATGTTAAGGGAATCCAACCCGCCTCCCCGTCTCCCGTACCCTCACTCTCACCCTCACCCTTACCCGGCTCCCTTCCCTCGACTTTTTTTTCTTTACCTGGTGTGAGTTTGTTGACCTTCCTACTCCTTATAGAGTCCTCAGTGGCCTTTTATCACACTCATAATATTGTGATGGCGTCTGATGGGGTTTCAGTGGTTTTTCCCCTCTCTCTCTCTCTCTCTCTTCCCCTCCCCTCAACCCCAAGGACAGAGAGGGGTTGGGGGAGGTTGGTGGACTCTTCCCTCACTCCTTCTACTCCTTCATTCACTCCTCACTCCTGTTTCCTTCCTCCTCCCTCACTGCAAGCTGTTTTAGGATGTATGAGGGAAAGTAGAAGAGAAGGAGGGAAGGAAAGGGAAGGATGGAATGAAGGAGGGAAGGATGGGCGTGTGCTAAGGGCGTGTAAGTGGTATCCTGTGTAAGCATGTGGTGCAGGGAGCCCTTTGTGACACGCCCTTACCTATACCCTCTCCCTTCTTCCTTCCTTACCTCCCTTAATCCCTCCCTTTC
This sequence comes from Metacarcinus magister, assembly GCA_029783475.1. NCBI lineage: Eukaryota > Metazoa > Arthropoda > Malacostraca > Decapoda > Cancridae > Metacarcinus > Metacarcinus magister. The sequence continues at coordinate 1,181,999 of JAPQNM010000029.1, read as the reverse complement.
CTTACCTAATACTCCCTCAATCTAACTCTCTTTCCCTCCCTTAATCTCTTTCTCGTTTTTTTCTTCTTTCCTAAACACCTCTATCTATATCCCTCTCTTTATTTTCTCCCTTTCTCTCTCCCTTCCTTCACATATACCTCCATCTATCTCCTTCCTTTAATCCATCCTTCTCTCCTTCTCTCCATCTATCTCTATTCCCTTCATTCTGTCCTACAATGATGAAAGAGGAGAAAGGAAAACCAAGATAATGACGAAAGGAAGAATAAAGAAATATAAATAAATAAATAGATAAATAGATAGATAAAAAATAGATAAATATATAGTAAGGGAAAAAAAAAGTGATAAATATACAAGGTCAATTTGAGGGGAATTTTCTGAATATTTCCTTGGAAGTTGAAGGTCAAGAATTTAGAGGTTAGAGGTCAGTGTGTGTTTGTTTCTTTCTTTGTTTATCTTCTGTTTGTTTGTCGTGTACTGTTGCTAGGCTCCTGTTTACTTGTTGTTGTTGTTGTTTCTTCTGTTTCTTTATTATTATATTTTCCTCTTTATTCCTCTTCTTCTTCTTCTTCTTTTTTTCATTATTAGTTTTGTTTCGTTTTCTTATTGTTATTTTTTTTTCTTCTCTCTCTCTCTCTCTCTCTCTCTCTCTCTCTCTCTCTCTCTCTCTCTCTCTCTCTCTCTCTCTCTCTCTCTCTCTCTCTCTCTTAATTAATCCTTCCCAGTAGTGGCTCTTTGCTTTTCTTTCATTTCCTCTCTCTCTCTCTCTCTCTCTCTCTCTCTCTCTATCTATCTCTTACTCCTCTTTACCCTCCTCCTCCTCCTCTCATCCTAACCCTCTACCTCTCCTTTACCTCCTCCTCCTCCTAACCCTCTACCCCTTTTTTACCTCCTCCTCCTCCTCCTCCTCCTCCTCCTCCTCCTCCTCCTCAAGATCCCAATCATTCTTCCTACTCTTCTAACTCCCTTCCTCCTCCTCCTCCTCCTCCTCCCTCCCCTCCTTTCCCTTGGCGGCGTGAGCACAGAGAGGAACAGAGGGGAAGCTGTTCACTCTCCCCTCACTGTGCTTACCTGGCATAATAGAGGCGGCAGAGAGGCAGAGGCGGAGGCGGAGGCACAAAAACTACCTTGAAGAGAGATGGTGCCGCCGCAGAGGCCCGCCAAGTCCTGTCTCTGAGTTCTCTTTTTATTTATTTTATTTATTTATTTATTTATTTTATTTATTATAGGGTACCTGCACACGCAAAGAACCCTAATGTACTTGTCAAGGGTTAAAGGCAGTGGTGGGTTTACTAGGGGCGGGCATAAGGGTAACGTGCCCACTGTATTTTTCTATAAGTTTTAATCGGTTTGAATCAGTTTTAATTCGGTAACAGTTCAAGATATGGAAAGCGAATATTATTTACATGGTATGGTATATTGTATAGCTTTAGGGTAGGTCATCTCTATATATTTTTGTCATATGAAACCAGCATCAGCAAGTAAAGTTAAATAATGGTTATTTCATTAATGT
>JAPQNM010000029.1:1160489-1165489 GCA_029783475.1 Metacarcinus magister | reverse complement strand
GAGGAGAAAGAGGAAAGGAATAGGAGAAGGAGAATGTAACTTTGTAGTAGTAGTAGTAGTAGTAGTAGTAGTAGTAGTAGTAGTAGTAGTAGTAGTAGTAGTAGTAGTAGTCTTTTTCCTCCTCTTCTATCACTTCCAGGTAATGTTTTCTCACCTATCCTAGCTACCATTATTCTTCCTTCACCTTAAGTTACCTGGTACCTCTACACGCTTTCCAGGTAACTTTCCAGGTACCTCAACACCTTTCCAGTCACCCAAACACCCTTTTCAGTCCCCCAAACACCCTTCCAGTCCCCAAAACAGCCTTCCAGTCACCAAAACATCCTTCCAGTCACCAAAACACCCTTCCAGTCCCCCAAACAGCCTTCCAGTCACCCAAACACCCTTCCAGTCACCAAAACAGCCTTCCAGTACTCACCAGTGTGCCTTAAGACCGCCATGACGGAGGTAGTGGCGTCATCCGTGCCTAGGATTGCCAGGTTTTCATCCCTGGGTACAGTGACGGCGTACTCCCGCTGACGGAGGTACAGCAGCCCGTGCGGCCCCACCTCCTCCGTCAGCATGGAGGTGAGGGCGTGGGCGGTCTCCTTGAGCCGCGGCCATGACGTGTAGATCCCCGAGGTAGAGGACGGCACCTCCTTCACCAGGTGCTCGCCCACTATCAGCACCATCCTGAAGAAGGGGAAGAAGGAGTTAGAAGGTGGACTTAGCGTGATCATACACACACAACCTTCCACACCACACCACACCACACCACACCACACCACACCACAACTTAACTTAACCTAACCTAACCTTAACCTAACCACTCACAAATAATCACACCAGGTAAAGTTTAACCCACAACACCAACACAACACAACACAACACCAACACAATACAACACAACACAACACCAACAACCTTACCTAACCTAACCTAACCTAACATCTCCATAAGAAACACATTCATTGAAACACAACTCAACGCGTCTATAATCTACAAACATCAACGGATATTCTGAGACGTTTAAAAGGACACGAGATAAGAAAGGAAGAAAAGAAAATGGAATGCGGTAAGAAAGATGCGAATAATAGAAAAAAAAACTACATTGAGTGTCTATCTATCACATGAAATCGGGGAGAGAATTAAAATCTTTCTTTCTTGTTGATGATATGATAGTGTGTGTGTGTGTGTGTGTGTGTGTGTGTGTGTGTGTGTGTGTGTGTGTGTGTGTGTGTGTGTGTGTGTGTGTGTGTGTGTGTGTGTTTATTGTTTTGTTCCACGCAACGCACTAACAGAATACACACGATAGCTTTTTTTTTTCTTTTTTATTACTCTCTCTCTCTCTCTCTCTCTCTCTCTCTCTCTCTCTCAAACTCTCTCATGCATTGAATTAAACCTTGGAACATTATCATTTTTTTTGCCTAATGAGGAACAGACAAGCGTATCAGAAAAATATTAATGATTAAGCAAGAATTAATTTATCGCCTTAATGAAAAAATAATAATGATACACAGTGTTAAGAATGAATGAGTAGTTATTATTATTATTATTATTATTATTATTATTATTATTATTATTATTATTATTATGGTTTTGGGTTAAGATCACTTCAGCAGCCATAGTTGAAGTCGCTGATGCTTGGTGGAAGTCAGCAGGTAAGTCAGCGAATGTGTGTCTTACTGTCTCGTGAAGCTTGGAAATTTTTACTCCAAGACCCGAAACATCATTTTTTGGATTTTTTGAATATTTATTTAATCCCTGAAGTGAAATAAAGTAGATTATATATATTTTTTATCTATATTTAATTTTTTTTTTATCTTAATGCATATTGAAAGAAAGTAGATTATTTTATTTTATTTAACCATATCTTTTTTATTTAGTCCTTATCTATATCGAATGAAAATAGATTATATACCATTTTTTTATACCTATATATACAACGGTTTTTTTATTCTCTATCTATATACAAACACAAGAAAAAACAAAACATTTAAAACCTCATCACACTTTCTATTTCTACAATAAGCCTCAAAACAACAATAAAAAACCCACAACAACTCTCTATCCACCTACAATTCCACACCACACATTTTCCTTCCATTTAAACAGTCAAGGCTTCACTAGGGAACCAAGAGATCAATTTCCTTTCAGTTTGCCTTTATTCAGGGTTCGATCTCATGCTCTTCGGGTGCATACAACACTCGTACACTTGAACTCCTCTGTGTAGTGAGTGTTTGAGAAGCGAAGGGAGACAAGGGGAGGAAGGAGGGAAGAGAGGAAGGAGGTGAGAAGAGAGGAAGGAGGAGAGAAGAGAGGTAATAGGTAATAAAGAGAGGGATGTAAGATAATTTAGGTTGCATGGGAGTGGATGCTATGAGAGGGAAAGAGAGGGAGGATAGGATAGCGGAGTGGGATTGAGTGGGAGGGAGTGGGGGAAGGTGTGAATGAGTGGTGTGGTGTGGTGATGCTGGGTGGGGTGAGATGAGAGGGGTTAGAGGGGGGGCATGTCACAAGCGCCACACACACACACACACACACACACACACACACACACACACACACACACACACACACACACACACACACACGCCTATTGTTCTGAAATGCCATTGTTGCCAAGCGTGATCATACACACACAACCTTCAACACCACACCACACCACACCACACTACACCACAACCTAACCTAACCTAACCTAACCTAACCTTAACCTAACCTAACCTAACCTAACACTACTTTCCTTGTCTAATTCAAATACTCGTTTCTTTCTTTCTCTTTTTCTATAACTTATAATAAAACAACAGCAACCTCAAGGATGAACACAAAACAAAACTATATGTAACGTAATATTTTGTAGTCTAATTTATTGAAGGAATTTATATAACGTGATTGTAATGACTTCGTGACTTCCACCACCACCACCACCACCACCACCACGCCTTTCCTCCCCCTCAAGGACGAAGTGAAGAGTGACTAGCAGGATCCAACACTCTTGCAGGTCTGGTAACACTGACTCTAACCCTCAATTACTCCTCACTAATTTATCTTCTTTCATTCCTCCTCCTCCTCCTCCTCCTCCCTCCTCCTTCCCTCCACCTATACAATGTCTAATGTCTTCCCTTCCCTCCCCTCTCTTTAATTTTCCTCTCCCCTTATGTTCTCTCTCTCTCTCTCTCTCTCTCTCTCTCTCTCTCTCTCTCTCTCTCTCTCTCTCTCTCTCTCTCTCTCTCTCTCTCTCTCTATTTTCCCTCCATAAAAGAGAGAGAAAAAAAAAAGATACAGATAATAAAAGAAATAAACATAACTTTCTCGTTTGCAATGTAAAAAAAAAGAAAGAAAGAGAAGAAAGAGATAAATAAAAAGAAACAAACAAAAACAAGCAAACATAACTTTCCTCATAAGAATTTCCTTCCACATCTTTCAATCTCTCCTCCTCCTCCTCCTCCTCCTCCTCCTCTCTCCTCCTCCTCCTCCTCCTCCTCTTATCAGACCAAAACAACGTCTAGTATGCCATTTCCCCTTCTCCTTTCTCCTCCTCCTCCTCCTCCTCCTCTTCCTCCTCCTCCTCCTCCTCCTCCTCTTCGCTGCTTGAGGAGTGAACGCGTGGCAGGTGACGTGGTGGGGAGGGGAGGGGAGTGGAGGGAAAGGGAGGGAAGGGAGGGGAAGGGAGGGGGAGGGAGGGGAGGGAGGGGAGGGAGGGGAGGGGAAGGGAAGGGGAGGGAAGGGAAGGGGAGGGAAGGGAAGGGAGGGAAGGGAAGGGAGGGAAGGGGAGGGAAGGGAAGGGGAGGGAAGGGGAGTGGAGGGGCGGGTCCTTAGATTGGGTGATAGGGTGTTTATGATAGAGGGGAGAGAAAGGAAGGGGAGAGAGGAGAGAAGAAGGGAAGTGAAAGGGAGAGAATGAGGGGAGAGAAGAGAGAGAGAAAAAGAGAAGAGAGAGAAGAAAAAATGCTGGAATGAGAGAAGTCAGAATCACTTTAATAATGAGAGGGAATGAGAGAGAGAAAATAAAGATTAAAAGGTAAAGAAATGAAGAATAAAAGATAGAAGACAAATAGGAGAAGAAGAAGAATAGGATAAAGAAGACAAAGAAGAGGAAGAGGAGGAGAATAAGAGAAAGAAGGCAAAGAGAAGGAGAATAATAAGAGAATAAAGACAAAGAAATGAATAATAGAAGAAAAGAAGTGGAAAAGATAAAGAATGAGAGAAAGGAGACCAAAAAAAATTAATAATAAAAGAGAGAGGCAAAGAAACAGAGACAAATAAAGAGCAAATAGGTAAAGAAATAAAGAAGAACAAGAGAAAGGAGACAAAGAGATGAATAATAATAAGAGAAAAAAAGGTAAAGAGAGTAATACAAAATAAAAATTAAAAAGATGAATGATAATAAAGAAGACAAAGAGGTAAAGAATAATAGAAAAAAGGTAAAGACAGAGAAATAAAAACTAGAAAACAACGAGATGAATAATAATAATAAAGAAGACAAAGAGGTAAAAGGCAAAGAATAGGAGGAGATGAACACTGCGATAAAGAAGACATAGAGAAGAAGAAGGAGGAGGAGAGGAGAGGAGAGGAGGGTATGAGGGGCACCAGTACAATGAACCCTGGAGCCTCATAGAGCTTCGGGCAAATACTTAATTAGACTGTAATTACTTACCTCTACCCACCTCCACCCTCACCCACGCCCATGCCCACGCCAGGTGAACCCCTACCACCCCCTACCACCCTCTACCATACCTTTACTAACCCCCTACCATTCCTTTACTACCCCCTACCTTTCCCTACCACCACCAACCCCTACTTACCTCCTACCACCCCACTACCAAGCCAAACTAGCCCTCTACCACCCCCTACCAACCCCAACTAACCCCTACCACCCCCTACCAGCCTTCTACCACCCACTACCAGCCTTCTACCACCTCCTACCAACCCCAACTAAACCCCTACCACACCCTACCAGCCTTCTACCACCCCCTACCAAGCCACTACCAACTCCAACTAATCTTCTTCCTCTTGAT
>JAPQNM010000029.1:1152989-1155489 GCA_029783475.1 Metacarcinus magister | reverse complement strand
CTCTTTCTATCTCTATCTCTATTTCTTCTTTCTTTAATTATTCTTTATTCTTATTTTCTATTATTTCCATTTTCATGAATCTAGTTTTTTTCTCTCTTTTTCTTTCTTCTTCTATTTTCCTTTTTTCCTCATTCTCTAAAACCGGTTATTTTCTTTTCTTGTTTTCTTATTCTTCTTCTTTTTATTATATTTTTTTTTCTTCTCAATCTTCCTTCCCTTTTTCGTCCTCCTTTTCCTCCTCCTCCTCCTCCTCCTCCTCTTCCTCCTCCTCCTTCTTGTGCTCCACCCTCACCCTCCTCTATCACTTCCTCTTCTTTCTCCTCCTTCTCATCATCATCCTTCTCAGTCTTCTTTTCCTTGTCCTTCACCCTCCTCCTCCTCCTCCTCCTCCTCTTCCTCCTCCTCCTCCTCCTCCTCCTCCTCCTCCTCACGATAATCTAAGCATTGAAGTGTCAGTGAACTTCAACACACGAAACTTCTCCTACTGAACTCCCTCACAGCTAATTATCCTCCTCCTCCTCCTCCTCCTCCTCCTCCTCCTCCTCCTCCTCCTCCTCCTCCTCCTCCTCCTACAAGGCCTGAGGCGCCCACAACATCCTTTGGCTTCATAGGATGCCTTGGGGTTACCTGACTCCTCTTCCTCCTCCTCCTCCTCCTCCTCCTCCACAGACTCACTCCAGCATCCACCTCAGCTTTTAAAGGGAAAAAGGAAATCCACTTTGAGAGAAAAAAAGATAGAGATAGAAAGAAAGATAGAGATAGAAAGAAAGAAAGAAAGAAAGAAAGAAAGAAAGAAAGAAAGAAAGAGAGAAAGAAGGAAAGAAAGAAAGAAAGAAAGAAAGAAAGAAAGAAAGAAAGAAAGAAAGAAAGAAAGAAAGAAAGAAAGAAAGAAAGAAAGAAAGAAAGAAAGAAAGAGAGAAAGAAAGAAAGAAAGAAAGAAAGAAAGAAAGATAGTAAGATAGTTGTTTCCATTTTCTTTTGTTGCGAGAGATTAGTTTGTGTTTGTTTTTTTGTTTTATTTAGATTTAAATTAATGTTTTTATTTGTTTATTTATTTATGATTTATTTTAATTTTAATGTTTATAGTTTTTTATTTTTTCCATTAAGAGAGAGAGAGAGAGAGAGAGAGAGAGAGAGAGAGAGAGAGAGAGAGAGAGAGAGAGAGAGAGAGAGAGAGAGAGAGAGAGAGAGAGAGAGAGAGAGAGAGAGAGAGAACTTGCCTACACACAAGTTCGACAAGATAGCAACCATGTTTTCTGCTTAATATATCATGTATGTATGTGTGTGTGTGTGTGTGTGTGTGTGTGTGTGTGTGTGTGTGTGTGTAAGTGTGTGTTCGTTGTATCCTAAAACAGAAATAATCACACACACACACACACACACACACACACACACACACACACACACACACACACACACAGATAAGAATAAGAAAAAAAAGTAAAATCAGATGATAAAAAAATAATTCCAATAATTTTCGTTTCCTTTATATGTAATTCTTTCTTTCTTTCTTTTTTTTTTCTTTTTTTTCTTCTTCCTTTTATTCGTATTCAAGTTCCTGTTTTTTTTTTTCTCTCTCTCTTCTATTCCTCTTTTTCTTCTTCTTCTTCTTCTTCTTCTTCTTTATTCAAATTATTCCTATTCTTTCTTTCTCTTTTACCATTTACCAACTACACCCACACACACACACACACACACACACACACACACACACACACACACACACACACACACACACAATAAAATCATTAGTAGAATATAAAGTAAATAAATAAAATAGATAAATAAATAAATAAAAAATAATTGCAAGAAAATATAGATAAATGATAATAATTGTGTTTTAAGAAGAGATAAAATGTGACCTCAATGTAAGCGACCTCAGCATCCGTGACCTGACCCGAGGAGGAGGAGGAGGAGGAGGAGGAGGAGGAGGAGGAGGAGGAGGAGAGAAGAGTAATCGACTGGAAGAAGAGGAAGAGGACTAGAAAGAAAGAAAATCACAAATAAACGAGAATGAAGAAGGAAGGAAAGGAAGGAGGAGGAGAGGAAGAGAGGAAGAGAGGAAGAGGAGGAGGAGGGAGAGAAGAGAGGAAGAGGAGGATTAAAAAAAAAGGTGAACTAGAGGAAGAGGATAAGGAGGAGGAGGGAGAGGAGAGGAGAGGAAGCTGAGGAATGATAAAAAAAGAGGAGGAAGAGGAGGGAGAGAGAGGAGAGGAAGAAGAGGAATACAAAAAGAGGAGCTGGAGGAAGAAGAAGAGAAGGAGGAGGGAGAGAAGTGAAATAATAAAAAAAATGAACTAGAGGAAGAGGATGAGGAGGATGCGGAGGAGGAGAAGAAGGAGAAGGAGGAGGAGGGAGGAAGAGTGGTGAAGGTGCCCCCCCCCGCCCCCCCTCACCTCACCTGTTCCTCCCCGCTTACCTGGGTGTCTCAATTACCTTTGTGAAGCACCTGGAGGAGGAGGAGGAGGAGGAGGAGGAGGAGGAGGAGGAGGAGAGAAGG
>JAPQNM010000029.1:1127989-1147989 GCA_029783475.1 Metacarcinus magister | reverse complement strand
AATTACGCAGTAAAATGAAACTTAATATTTATTTAAAAACATGACTTTCCTCCTCATTTTCTCGAAAGCTATTAGAGATATTGAAAATATCATTGGAACAGCTAATACAAATAATTAAACTGTACAACTGATATTATGAATATTTGTTCTATGACTAATAATTACGCAGTAAAATGAAACTTAATATTTATTGAAAAACATGACTTTCCTCCTCATTTTCTCGAAAGCTATTAGAGATATTGGAAATATCATTGGAACAGCTGATACAAATAATTAAACTGTACAACTGATATTATGAATATTTGTTCTATGACTAATAATTACGCAGTAAAATGAAACTTAATATTTATTGAAAAACATGACTTTCCTCCTCATTTTCTCGAAAGCTATTAGAGATATTGGAAATATCATTGCAGCATCTGATACATCTAATTAAACTGTACAACTGATATTATGAATATTTGTTCTATGACTAATAATTACGCAGTAAAATGAAACTTAATATTTATATAAAAACATGACTTTCCTCCTCATTTTCTCGAAAGCTATTAGAGATATTGGAAATATCATTGCAGCATCTGATAGACCGGATTAAAATCTACAACTGTCATTATGAATATTTTCACTAGTACTAATAAATAGTGAATTTTAGTTTTTTTTAAATTACTTTCTTCCTCGTTTTCTCGGAAGCTATTAGAGATATTGGAAATATCATTGCATCATCTGATACACCTAATAAAACTGTACAACTGATATTATGAATATTTGTTTTATGACTAATAATTACGCAAAAAATAAAACCGTATTTTTATATAAAAAAATGGTTTTCCTCGTCATTTTCTCGAAAGCTATTAGAGATATTGGAAATATAATTGCAGCATCTTATAGACCTAATTAAACTGTACAACTGATATTATGAATATTTGTTCTATGACTAATAATTACGCAGTAAAATGAAACTTAATATTTATTGAAAAACATGACTTTCCTCCTCATTTTCTCGAAAGCTATTACAGATATTGGAAATATCATTGCAACAGCTGATACAAATAATTAAACTGTACAACTGATATTATGAATATTTGTTCTATGACTAATAATTACGCAGTAAAAATGAAACTTAATATTTATTGAAAAACATGACTTTCCTCCTCATTTTCTCGAAAGCTATTAGAGATATTGGAAATATCATTGGAACAGCTGGTACAAATAATTAAACTGTACAACTGATATTATGAATATTTGTTCTATGACTAATAATTACGCAGTAAAATGAAACTTAATATTTATTTAAAAACATGATTTTCCTCCTCATTTTCTCGAAAGCTATTAGAGATATTGGAAATATCATTGCAGCATCTGATACATCTAATTAAACTGTACAACTGATATTATGAATATTTGTTCTATGACTAATAATTACGCAGTAAAATGAAACTTAATATTTATATAAAAACATGACTTTCCTCCTCATTTTCTCGAAAGCTATTAGAGATATTGGAAATATCATTGCAGCATCTGATAGACCGGATTAAAATCTACAACTGTCATTATGAATATTTTCACTAGTACTAATAAATAGTGAATTTTACTTTTTTTTAAATTACTTTCTTCCTCGTTTTCTCGGAAGCTATTAGAGATATTGGAAATATCATTGCATCATCTGATACACCTAATTCAACTGTACAACTGATATTATGAATATTTGTTCTATGACTAATAATTACGCAAAAAATAAAACCGTATTTTTATATAAAAAAATGGTTTTGCTCGTCATTTTCTCGAAAGCTATTAGAGATATTGGAAATATAATTGCAGCATCTGATAGACCTAATTAAACTGTACAAATGATATTATGAATATTTGTTCTATGACTAATAATTACGCAGTAAATTGAAACTTAATATTTATTGAAAAACATGACTTTCCTCCTCATTTTCTAGAAAGCTATTAGAGATATTGGAAATATCATCGGAACAGCTGATACAAATAATTAAACTGTACAACTGATATTATGAATATTTGTTCTATGACTAATAATTACGCAGTAAAATGAAACTTAATATTTATTTAAAAACATGACTTTCCTCCTCATTTTCTCGAAAGCTATTAGAGATATTGGAAATATCATTGCAACAGCTGATACAAATAATTAAACTGTACAACTGATATTATGAATATTTGTTCTATGACTAATAATTACGCAGTAAAATGAAACTTAATATTTATTTAAAAACATACTTTTCCTCCTCATTTTCTCGAAAGCTATTAGAGATATTGGAAATATCATTGGAACAGCTGGTACAAATAATTAAACTGTACAACTGATATTATGAATATTTGTTCTATGACTAATAATTACGCAGTAAAATGAAACTTAATATTTATTGAAAAACATGACTTTCCTCCTCATTTTCTCGAAAGCTATTAGAGATATTGGAAATATCATTGGAACAGCTGATACAAATAATTAAACTGTACAACTGATATTATGAATATTTGTTCTATGACTAATAATTACGCAGTAAAATGAAACTTAATATTTATTGAAAAACATGACTTTCCTCCTCATTTTCTCGAAAGCTATTAGAGATATTGGAAATATCATTGGAACAGCTGATACAAATAATTAAACTGTACAACTGATATTATGAATATTTGTTCTATGACTAATAATTACGCAGTAAAATGAAACTTAATATTTATTGAAAAACATGACTTTCCTCCTCATTTTCTCGAAAGCTATTAGAGATATTGGAAATATCATTGCAGCATCTGATACATCTAATTAAACTGTACAACTGATATTATGAATATTTGTTCTATGACTAATAATTACGCAGTAAAATGAAACTTAATATTTATATAAAAACATGACTTTCCTCCTCATTTTCTCGAAAGCTATTAGAGATATTGGAAATATCATTGCAGCATCTGATAGACCGATTAAAATCTACAACTGTCATTATGAATATTTTCACTAGTACTAATAAATAGTGAAATTTTACTTTTTTTAAATGACTTTCCTCCTCGTTTTCTCGGAAAGCTATTAGAGATATTGGAAATATCATTGCATCATCTGATACACCTAATAAACTGTACAACTGATATTATGAATATTTGTTTCTATGACTAATAATTACGCAGAAAAATAAAACGTATATTTTATATAAAAACATGGTTTTTCCTCGTCATTTTCTCGAAAGCTATTAGAGATATTGGAAATATCATTGCAGCATCTGATAGACCTAATTAAACTGTACAACTGATATTATGAATATTTGTTCTATGACTAATAATTACGCAGTAAAATGAAACTTAATATTTATTAAAAACATGACTTTCCTCCTCATTTTCTCGAAAGCTATTAGAGATATTGGAAATATCATTGCAGCATCTGATAGACCGGATTAAAATCTACAACTGTCATTATGAATATTTTCACTAGTACTAATAAATAGTGAATTTTACTTTTTTTTAAATTACTTTCTTCCTCGTTTTCTCGGAAGCTATTAGAGATATTGGAAATATCATTGCATCATCTGATACACCTAATTCAACTGTACAACTGATATTATGAATATTTGTTCTATGACTAATAATTACGCAAAAAATAAAACCGTATTTTTATATAAAAAAATGGTTTTCCTCGTCATTTTCTCGAAAGCTATTAGAGATATTGGAAATATAATTGCAGCATCTGATAGACCTAATTAAACTGTACAAACTGATATTATGAATATTTGTTCTATGACTAATAATTACGCAGTAAATTGAAACTTAATATTTATTGAAAAACATGACTTTCCTCCTCATTTTCTCGAAAGCTATTAGAGATATTGGAAATATCATCGGAACAGCTGATACAAACTAATTAAACTGTACAACTGATATTATGAATATTTGTTCTATGACTAATAATTACGCAGTAAAATGAAACTTAATATTTATTTAAAAACATGACTTTCCTCCTCATTTTCTCGAAAGCTATTAGAGATATTGGAAATATCATTGCAACAGCTGATACAAATAATTAAACTGTACAACTGATATTATGAATATTTGTTCTATGACTAATAATTACGCAGTAAAATGAAACTTAATATTTATTTAAAAACATGATTTTCCTCCTCATTTTCTCGAAAGCTATTAGAGATATTGGAAATATCATTGGAACAGCTGATACAAATAATTAAACTGTACAACTGATATTATGAATATTTGTTCTATGACTAATAATTACGCAGTAAAATGAAACTTAATATTTATTTAAAAACATGACTTTCCTCCTCATTTTCTCGAAAGCTATTAGAGATATTGGAAATATCATTGGAACAGCTGATACAAATAATTAAACTGTACAACTGATATTATGAATATTTGTTCTATGACTAATAATTACGCAGTAAAATGAAACTTAATATTTATTGAAAAACATGACTTTCCTCCTCATTTTCTCGAAAGCTATTAGAGATATTGGAAATATCATTGGAACAGCTGATACAAATAATTAAACTGTACAACTGATATTATGAATATTTGTTCTATGACTAATAATTACGCAGTAAAATGAAACTTAATATTTATTGAAAAACATGACTTTCCTCCTCATTTTCTCGAAAGCTATTAGAGATATTGGAAATATCATTGCAGCATCTGATACATCTAATTAAACTGTACAACTGATATTATGAATATTTGTTCTATGACTAATAATTACGCAGTAAAATGAAACTTAATATTTATATAAAAACATGACTTTCCTCCTCATTTTCTCGAAAGCTATTAGAGATATTGGAAATATCATTGCAGCATCTGATAGACCGGATTAAAATCTACAACTGTCATTATGAATATTTTCACTAGTACTAATAAATAGTGAATTTTAGTTTTTTTTAAATTACTTTCTTCCTCGTTTTCTCGGAAGCTATTAGAGATATTGGAAATATCATTGCATCATCTGATACACCTAATAAACTGTACAACTGATATTATGAATATTTGTTCTATGACTAATAATTACGCAAAAAATAAAACCGTATTTTTATATAAAAAAATGGTTTTCCTCGTCATTTTCTCGAAAGCTATTAGAGATATTGGAAATATAATTGCAGCATCTGATAGACCTAATTAAACTGTACAACTGATATTATGAATATTTGTTCTATGACTAATAATTACGCAGTAAAATGAAACTTAATATTTATTGAAAAACATGACTTTCCTCCTCATTTTCTCGAAAGCTATTAGAGATATTGGAAATATCATTGCAACAGCTGATACAAATAATTAAACTGTACAACTGATATTATGAATATTTGTTCTATGACTAATAATTACGCAGTAAAATGAAACTTAATATTTATTGAAAAACATGACTTTCCTCCTCATTTTCTCGAAAGCTATTAGAGATATTGGAAATATCATTGGAACAGCTGATACAAATAATTAAACTGTACAACTGATATTATGAATATTTGTTCTATGACTAATAATTACGCAGTAAAATGAAACTTAATATTTATTTAAAAACATGATTTTCCTCCTCATTTTCTCGAAAGCTATTAGAGATATTGGAAATATCATTGCAGCATCTGATACATCTAATTAAACTGTACAACTGATATTATGAATATTTGTTCTATGACTAATAATTACGCAGTAAAATGAAACTTAATATTTATATAAAAACATGACTTTCCTCCTCATTTTCTCGAAAGCTATTAGAGATATTGGAAATATCATTGCAGCATCTGATAGACCGGATTAAAATCTACAACTGTCATTATGAATATTTTCACTAGTACTAATAAATAGTGAATTTTACTTTTTTTTAAATTACTTTCTTCCTCGTTTTCTCGGAAGCTATTAGAGATATTGGAAATATCATTGCAGCATCTGATACACCTAATTCAACTGTACAACTGATATTATGAATATTTGTTCTATGACTAATAATTACGCAAAAAATAAAACCGTATTTTTATATAAAAAAATGGTTTTCCTCGTCATTTTCTCGAAAGCTATTAGAGATATTGGAAATATCATTGCAGCATCTGATAGACCTAATTAAACTGTACAAATGATATTATGAATATTTGTTCTATGACTAATAATTACGCAGTAAATTGAAACTTAATATTTATTGAAAAACATGACTTTCCTCCTCATTTTCTAGAAAGCTATTAGAGATATTGGAAATATCATTGCAACAGCTGATACAAATAATTAAACTGTACAACTGATATTATGAATATTTGTTCTATGACTAATAATTACGCAGTAAAATGAAACTTAATATTTATTTAAAAACATGACTTTCCTCCTCATTTTCTCGAAAGCTATTAGAGATATTGGAAATATCATTGCAACAGCTGATACAAATAATTAAACTGTACAACTGATATTATGAATATTTGTTCTATGACTAATAATTACGCAGTAAAATGAAACTTAATATTTATTAAAAACATGACTTTCCTCCTCATTTTCTCGAAAGCTATTAGAGATATTGGAAATATCATTGGAACAGCTGATACAAACTAATTAAACTGTACAACTGATATTATGAATATTTGTTCTATGACTAATAATTACGCAGTAAAATGAAACTTAATATTTATTGAAAAACATGACTTTCCTCCTCATTTTCTCGAAAGCTATTAGAGATATTGGAAATATCATTGCAACAGCTGATACAAATAATTAAACTGTACAACTGATATTATGAATATTTGTTCTATGACTAATAATTACGCAGTAAAATGAAACTTAATATTTATTGAAAAACATGACTTTCCTCCTCATTTTCTCGAAAGCTATTAGAGATATTGGAAATATCATTGCAGCATCTGATACACATAATTAAACTGTACAACTGATATTATGAATATTTGTTCTATGACTAATAATTACGCAGTAAAATGAAACTTAATATTTATTGAAAAACATGACTTTCCTCCTCATTTTCTCGAAAGCTATTAGAGATATTGGAAATATCATTGCAGCATCTGATACATCTAATTAAACTGTACAACTGATATTATGAATATTTGTTCTATGACTAATAATTACGCAGTAAAATGAAACTTAATATTTATATAAAAACATGACTTTCCTCCTCATTTTCTCGAAAGCTATTAGAGATATTGGAAATATCATTGCAGCATCTGATAGACCGATTAAAATCTACAACTGTCATTATGAATATTTTCACTATGTACTAATACGCATAGTGAATTTATAGTTTTTTTAAATGACTTTCCTCCTCGTTTTCTCGAAAGCTATTAGAGATATTGGAAATATCATTGCATCATCTGATACACCTAATACAACTGTACAACTGATATTATGAATATTTGTTTCTATGACTAATAATTACGCAGAAAAATGAAACCGTATATTTATATAAAAAACATGGTTTTCCTCGTCATTTTCTCGAAAGCTATTAGAGATATTGGAAATATCATTGCAGCATCTGATAGACCTAATTAAACTGTACAACTGATATTATGAATATTTGTTCTATGACTAATAATTACGCAGTAAAATGAAACTTAATATTTATTGAAAAACATGACTTTCCTCCTCATTTTCTCGAAAGCTATTAGAGATATTGGAAATATCATTGCAACAGCTGATACAAATAATTAAACTGTACAACTGATATTATGAATATTTGTTCTATGACTAATAATTACGCAGTAAAATGAAACTTAATATTTATTTAAAAACATGACTTTCCTCCTCATTTTCTCGAAAGCTATTAGAGATATTGGAAATATCATTGCAGCATCTGATACATCTAATTAAACTGTACAACTGATATTATGAATATTTGTTCTATGACTAATAATTACGCAGTAAAATGAAACTTAATATTTATATAAAAACATGACTTTCCTCCTCATTTTCTCGAAAGCTATTAGAGATATTGGAAATATCATTGCAGCATCTGATAGACCTATTAAAATCTACAACTGTCATTATGAATATTTTCACTAGTACTAATAAATAGTGAATTTTACTTTTTTTTAAATTACTTTCTTCCTCGTTTTCTCGGAAGCTATTAGAGATATTGGAAATATCATTGCATCATCTGATACACCTAATTCAACTGTACAACTGATATTATGAATATTTGTTCTATGACTAATAATTACGCAAAAAATAAAACCGTATTTTTATATAAAAAAATGGTTTTCCTCGTCATTTTCTCGAAAGCTATTAGAGATATTGGAAATATAATTGCAGCATCTGATAGACCTAATTAAACTGTACAACTGATATTATGAATATTTGTTCTATGACTAATAATTACGCAGTAAAATGAAACTTAATATTTATTGAAAAACATGACTTTCCTCCTCATTTTCTCGAAAGCTATTAGAGATATTGGAAATATCATTGCAACAGCTGATACAAATAATTAAACTGTACAACTGATATTATGAATATTTGTTCTATGACTAATAATTACGCAGTAAAATGAAACTTAATATTTATTGAAAAACATGACTTTCCTCCTCATTTTCTCGAAAGCTATTAGAGATATTGGAAATATCATTGGAACAGCTGATACAAATAATTAAACTGTACAACTGATATTATGAATATTTGTTCTATGACTAATAATTACGCAGTAAAATGAAACTTAATATTTATTTAAAAACATGACTTTCCTCCTCATTTTCTCGAAAGCTATTAGAGATATTGGAAATATCATTGGAACAGCTGATACAAATAATTAAACTGTACAACTGATATTATGAATATTTGTTCTATGACTAATAATTACGCAGTAAAATGAAACTTAATATTTATTTAAAAACATGACTTTTCCTCCTCATTTTCTCGAAAGCTATTAGAGATATTGGAAATATCATTGCAGCATCTGATAGACCTAATTAAACTGTACAACTGATATTATGAATATTTGTTCTATGACTAATAATTACGCAGTAAATTGAAACTTAATATTTATTGAAAAACATGACTTTCCTCCTCATTTTCTCGAAAGCTATTAGAGATATTGGAAATATCATTGGAACAGCTGATACAAATAATTAAACTGTACAACTGATATTATGAATATTTGTTCTATGACTAATAATTACGCAGTAAAATGAAACTTAATATTTATTAAAAACATGACTTTCCTCCTCATTTTCTCGAAAGCTATTAGAGATATTGGAAATATCATTGCAGCATCTGATACAACTAATTAAACTGTACAACTGATATTATGAATATTTGTTCTATGACTAATAATTACGCAGTAAAATGAAACTTAATATTTATTGAAAAACATGACTTTCCTCCTCATTTTCTCGAAAGCTATTAGAGATATTGGAAATATCATTGCACAGCTGATACAAACTAATTAAACTGTACAACTGATATTATGAATATTTGTTCTATGACTAATAATTACGCAGTAAAATGAAACTTAATATTTATTTAAAAACATGACTTTCCTCCTCATTTTCTCGAAAGCTATTAGAGATATTGGAAATATCATTGCACATCTGATACAACTAATTAAACTGTACAACTGATATTATGAATATTTGTTCTATGACTAATAATTACGCAGTAAAATGAAACTTAATATTTATTGAAAAACATGACTTTCCTCCTCATTTTCTCGAAAGCTATTAGAGATATTGGAAATATCATTGCAGCAGCTGATACAAACTAATTAAACTGTACAACTGATATTATGAATATTTTTTCTATGACTAATAATTACGCAGTAAAATGAAACTTAATATTTATTGAAAAACATGACTTTCCTCCTCATTTTCTCGAAAGCTATTAGAGATATTGGAAATATCATTGCAGCATCTGATACATCTAATTAAACTGTACAACTGATATTATGAATATTTGTTCTATGACTAATAATTACGCAGTAAAATGAAACTTAATATTTATATAAAAACATGACTTTCCTCCTCATTTTCTCGAAAGCTATTAGAGATATTGGAAATATCATTGCAGCATCTGATAGACCGGATTAAAATCTACAACTGTCATTATGAATATTTTCACTAGTACTAATAAATAGTGAATTTTACTTTTTTTTAAATTACTTTCTTCCTCGTTTTCTCGGAAGCTATTAGAGATATTGGAAATATCATTGCATCATCTGATACACCTAATTCAACTGTACAACTGATATTATGAATATTTGTTTTATGACTAATAATTACGCAAAAAATAAAACCGTATTTTTATATAAAAAAATGGTTTTCCTCGTCATTTTCTCGAAAGCTATTAGAGATATTGGAAATATAATTGCAGCATCTGATAGACCTAATTAAACTGTACAACTGATATTATGAATATTTGTTCTATGACTAATAATTACGCAGTAAAATGAAACTTAATATTTATTGAAAAACATGACTTTCCTCCTCATTTTCTCGAAAGCTATTACAGATATTTTAAATATCATTGCAACAGCTGATACAAATAATTAAACTGTACAACTGATATTATGAATATTTGTTCTATGACTAATAATTACGCAGAAAAATGAAACTTAATATTTATTGAAAAACATGACTTTCCTCCTCATTTTCTCGAAAGCTATTAGAGATATTGGAAATATCATTGGAACAGCTGGTACAAATAATTAAACTGTACAACTGATATTATGAATATTTGTTCTATGACTAATAATTACGCAGTAAAATGAAACTTAATATTTATTGAAAAACATGACTTTCCTCCTCATTTTCTCGAAAGCTATTAGAGATATTGGAAATATCATTGGAACAGCTGGTACAAATAATTAAACTGTACAACTGATATTATGAATATTTGTTCTATGACTAATAATTACGCAGTAAAATGAAACTTAATATTTATTTAAAAACATGATTTTCCTCCTCATTTTCTCGAAAGCTATTAGAGATATTGGAAATATCATTGCAGCATCTGATACATCTAATTAAACTGTACAACTGATATTATGAATATTTGTTCTATGACTAATAATTACGCAGTAAAATGAAACTTAATATTTATATAAAAACATGACTTTCCTCCTCATTTTCTCGAAAGCTATTAGAGATATTGGAAATATCATTGCAGCATCTGATAGACCGGATTAAAATCTACAACTGTCATTATGAATATTTTCACTAGTACTAATAAATAGTGAATTTTACTTTTTTTTAAATTACTTTCTTCCTCGTTTTCTCGGAAGCTATTAGAGATATTGGAAATATCATTGCAGCATCTGATACACCTAATTCAACTGTACAACTGATATTATAAATATTTGTTCTATGACTAATAATTACGCAAAAAATAAAACCGTATTTTTATATAAAAAAAATGGTTTTGCTCGTCATTTTCTCGAAAGCTATTAGAGATATTGGAAATATAATTGCAGCATCTTATAGACCTAATTAAACTGTACAAATGATATTATGAATATTTGTTCTATGACTAATAATTACGCAGTAAATTGAAACTTAATATTTATTGAAAAACATGACTTTCCTCCTCATTTTCTAGAAAGCTATTAGAGATATTGGAAATATCATCGGAACAGCTGATACAAATAATTAAACTGTACAACTGATATTATGAATATTTGTTCTATGACTAATAATTACGCAGTAAAATGAAACTTAATATTTATTTAAAAACATGACTTTCCTCCTCATTTTCTCGAAAGCTATTAGAGATATTGGAAATATCATTGCAACAGCTGATACAAATAATTAAACTGTACAACTGATATTATGAATATTTGTTCTATGACTAATAATTACGCAGTAAAATGAAACTTAATATTTATATAAAAACATAACTTTCCTCCTCATTTTCTCGAAAGCTATTAGAGATATTGGAAATATCATTGGAACAGCTGATACAAATAATTAAACTGTACAACTGATATTATGAATATTTGTTCTATGACTAATAATTACGCAGTAAAATGAAACTTAATATTTATTTAAAAACATGACTTTCCTCCTCATTTTCTCGAAAGCTATTAGAGATATTGAAAATATCATTGGAACAGCTAATACAAATAATTAAACTGTACAACTGATATTATGAATATTTGTTCTATGACTAATAATTACGCAGTAAAATGAAACTTAATATTTATTGAAAAACATGACTTTCCTCCTCATTTTCTCGAAAGCTATTAGAGATATTGGAAATATCATTGGAACAGCTGATACAAATAATTAAACTGTACAACTGATATTATGAATATTTGTTCTATGACTAATAATTACGCAGTAAAATGAAACTTAATATTTATTGAAAAACATGACTTTCCTCCTCATTTTCTCGAAAGCTATTAGAGATATTGGAAATATCATTGAAGCATCTGATACATCTAATTAAACTGTACAACTGATATTATGAATATTTGTTCTATGACTAATAATTACGCAGTAAAATGAAACTTAATATTTATATAAAAACATGACTTTCCTCCTCATTTTCTCGAAAGCTATTAGAGATATTGGAAATATCATTGCAGCATCTGATAGACCGGATTAAAATCTACAACTGTCATTATGAATATTTTCACTAGTACTAATAAATAGTGAATTTTACTTTTTTTTAAATTACTTTCTTCCTCGTTTTCTCGGAAGCTATTAGAGATATTGGAAATATCATTGCATCATCTGATACACCTAATACAACTGTACAACTGATATTATGAATATTTGTTTTATGACTAATAATTACGCAAAAAATAAAACCGTATTTTTATATAAAAAAATGGTTTTCCTCGTCATTTTCTCGAAAGCTATTAGAGATATTGGAAATATAATTGCAGCATCTGATAGACCTAATTAAACTGTACAACTGATATTATGAATATTTGTTCTATGACTAATAATTACGCAGTAAAATGAAACTTAATATTTATTGAAAAACATGACTTTCCTCCTCATTTTCTCGAAAGCTATTGCAGATATTGGAAATATCATTGCAACAGTTGATACAACTAATTAAACTGTACAACTGATATTATGAATATTTTTTCTATGACTAATAATTACGCAGTAAAATGAAACTTAATATTTATTGAAAAACATGACTTTCCTCCTCATTTTCTCGAAAGCTATTAGAGATATTGGAAATATCATTGCAGCATCTGATAGACCGGATTAAAATCTACAACTGTCATTATGAATATTTTCACTAGTACTAATAAATAGTGAATTTTACTTTTTTTTAAATTACTTTCTTCCTCGTTTTCTCGGAAGCTATTAGAGATATTGGAAATATCATTGCATCATCTGATACACCTAATACAACTGTACAACTGATATTATGAATATTTGTTTTATGACTAATAATTACGCAAAAAATAAAACCGTATTTTTATATAAAAAAATGGTTTTCCTCGTCATTTTCTCGAAAGCTATTAGAGATATTGGAAATATAATTGCAGCATCTGATAGACCTAATTAAACTGTACAACTGATATTATGAATATTTGTTCTATGACTAATAATTACGCAGTAAAATGAAACTTAATATTTATTGAAAAACATGACTTTCCTCCTCATTTTCTCGAAAGCTATTACAGATATTTTAAATATCATTGCAACAGCTGATACAAATAATTAAACTGTACAACTGATATTATGAATATTTGTTCTATGACTAATAATTACGCAGAAAAATGAAACTTAATATTTATTGAAAAACATGACTTTCCTCCTCATTTTCTCGAAAGCTATTAGAGATATTGGAAATATCATTGGAACAGCTGGTACAAATAATTAAACTGTACAACTGATATTATGAATATTTGTTCTATGACTAATAATTACGCAGTAAAATGAAACTTAATATTTATTGAAAAACATGACTTTCCTCCTCATTTTCTCGAAAGCTATTAGAGATATTGGAAATATCATTGGAACAGCTGGTACAAATAATTAAACTGTACAACTGATATTATGAATATTTGTTCTATGACTAATAATTACGCAGTAAAATGAAACTTAATATTTATTTAAAAACATGATTTTCCTCCTCATTTTCTCGAAAGCTATTAGAGATATTGGAAATATCATTGCAGCATCTGATACATCTAATTAAACTGTACAACTGATATTATGAATATTTGTTCTATGACTAATAATTACGCAGTAAAATGAAACTTAATATTTATATAAAAACATGACTTTCCTCCTCATTTTCTCGAAAGCTATTAGAGATATTGGAAATATCATTGCAGCATCTGATAGACCGGATTAAAATCTACAACTGTCATTATGAATATTTTCACTAGTACTAATAAATAGTGAATTTTACTTTTTTTTAAATTACTTTCTTCCTCGTTTTCTCGGAAGCTATTAGAGATATTGGAAATATCATTGCAGCATCTGATACACCTAATTCAACTGTACAACTGATATTATAAATATTTGTTCTATGACTAATAATTACGCAAAAAATAAAACCGTATTTTTATATAAAAAAATGGTTTTGCTCGTCATTTTCTCGAAAGCTATTAGAGATATTGGAAATATAATTGCAGCATCTTATAGACCTAATTAAACTGTACAAATGATATTATGAATATTTGTTCTATGACTAATAATTACGCAGTAAATTGAAACTTAATATTTATTGAAAAACATGACTTTCCTCCTCATTTTCTAGAAAGCTATTAGAGATATTGGAAATATCATCGGAACAGCTGATACAAATAATTAAACTGTACAACTGATATTATGAATATTTGTTCTATGACTAATAATTACGCAGTAAAATGAAACTTAATATTTATTTAAAAACATGACTTTCCTCCTCATTTTCTCGAAAGCTATTAGAGATATTGGAAATATCATTGCAACAGCTGATACAAATAATTAAACTGTACAACTGATATTATGAATATTTGTTCTATGACTAATAATTACGCAGTAAAATGAAACTTAATATTTATTGAAAAACATGACTTTCCTCCTCATTTTCTCGAAAGCTATTAGAGATATTGGAAATATCATTGGAACAGCTGATACAAATAATTAAACTGTACAACTGATATTATGAATATTTGTTCTATGACTAATAATTACGCAGTAAAATGAAACTTAATATTTATTTAAAAACATGACTTTCCTCCTCATTTTCTCGAAAGCTATTAGAGATATTGGAAATATCATTGGAACAGCTGATACAAATAATTAAACTGTACAACTGATATTATGAATATTTGTTCTATGACTAATAATTACGCAGTAAAATGAAACTTAATATTTATTGAAAAACATGACTTTCCTCCTCATTTTCTCGAAAGCTATTAGAGATATTGGAAATATCATTGGAACAGCTGATACAAATAATTAAACTGTACAACTGATATTATGAATATTTGTTCTATGACTAATAATTACGCAGTAAAATGAAACTTAATATTTATTGAAAAACATGACTTTCCTCCTCATTTTCTCGAAAGCTATTAGAGATATTGGAAATATCATTGCAGCATCTGATACATCTAATTAAACTGTACAACTGATATTATGAATATTTGTTCTATGACTAATAATTACGCAGTAAAATGAAACTTAATATTTATATAAAAACATGACTTTCCTCCTCATTTTCTCGAAAGCTATTAGAGATATTGGAAATATCATTGCAGCATCTGATAGACCGATTAAAATCTACAACTGTCATTATGAATATTTTTCTAGTGACTAATAATAGCAGTGAAATTTACTTATTTTTTAAAAACATGACTTTCCTCCTCGTTTTCTCGAAAGCTATTAGAGATATTGGAAATATCATTGCATCATCTGATACACCTAATACAACTGTACAACTGATATTATGAATATTTGTTCTATGACTAATAATTACGCAAAAAATGAAAACCGTAATTTTTATATAAAAAACATGATTTCCTCGTCATTTTCTCGAAAGCTATTAGAGATATTGGAAATATCATTGCAGCATCTGATAGACCTAATTAAACTGTACAACTGATATTATGAATATTTGTTCTATGACTAATAATTACGCAGTAAAATGAAACTTAATATTTATTGAAAAACATGACTTTCCTCCTCATTTTCTCGAAAGCTATTAGAGATATTGGAAATATCATTGCAACAGCTGATACAAATAATTAAACTGTACAACTGATATTATGAATATTTGTTCTATGACTAATAATTACGCAGTAAAATGAAACTTAATATTTATTAAAAACATGACTTTCCTCCTCATTTTCTCGAAAGCTATTAGAGATATTGGAAATATCATTGCAGCATCTGATAGACCGGATTAAAATCTACAACTGTCATTATGAATATTTTCACTAGTACTAATAAATAGTGAATTTTACTTTTTTTTAAATTACTTTCTTCCTCGTTTTCTCGGAAGCTATTAGAGATATTGGAAATATCATTGCATCATCTGATACACCTAATACAACTGTACAACTGATATTATGAATATTTGTTTCTATGACTAATAATTACGCAAAAAATAAAACCGTATTTTTATATAAAAAAATGGTTTTCCTCGTCATTTTCTCGAAAGCTATTAGAGATATTGGAAATATAATTGCAGCATCTGATAGACCTAATTAAACTGTACAACTGATATTATGAATATTTGTTCTATGACTAATAATTACGCAGTAAAATGAAACTTAATATTTATTGAAAAACATGACTTTCCTCCTCATTTTCTCGAAAGCTATTAGAGATATTGGAAATATCATTGCAACAGCTGATACAAATAATTAAACTGTACAACTGATATTATGAATATTTGTTCTATGACTAATAATTACGCAGAAAAATGAAACTTAATATTTATTTAAAAACATGACTTTCCTCCTCATTTTCTCGAAAGCTATTAGAGATATTGGAAATATCATTGGAACAGCTGATACAAATAATTAAACTGTACAACTGATATTATGAATATTTGTTCTATGACTAATAATTACGCAGTAAAATGAAACTTAATATTTATTGAAAAACATGACTTTCCTCCTCATTTTCTCGAAAGCTATTAGAGATATTGGAAATATCATTGGAACAGCTGGTACAAATAATTAAACTGTACAACTGATATTATGAATATTTGTTCTATGACTAATAATTACGCAGTAAAATGAAACTTAATATTTATTTAAAAACATGATTTTCCTCCTCATTTTCTCGAAAGCTATTAGAGATATTGGAAATATCATTGCAGCATCTGATACATCTAATTAAACTGTACAACTGATATTATGAATATTTGTTCTATGACTAATAATTACGCAGTAAAATGAAACTTAATATTTATATAAAAACATGACTTTCCTCCTCATTTTCTCGAAAGCTATTAGAGATATTGGAAATATCATTGCAGCATCTGATAGACCGGATTAAAATCTACAACTGTCATTATGAATATTTTCACTAGTACTAATAAATAGTGAATTTTACTTTTTTTTAAATTACTTTCTTCCTCGTTTTCTCGGAAGCTATTAGAGATATTGGAAATATCATTGCATCATCTGATACACCTAATTCAACTGTACAACTGATATTATGAATATTTGTTCTATGACTAATAATTACGCAAAAAATAAAACCGTATTTTTATATAAAAAAAATGGTTTTCCTCGTCATTTTCTCGAAAGCTATTAGAGATATTGGAAATATAATTGCAGCATCTGATAGACCTAATTAAACTGTACAACTGATATTATGAATATTTGTTCTATGACTAATAATTACGCAGTAAATTGAAACTTAATATTTATTGAAAAACATGACTTTCCTCCTCATTTTCTAGAAAGCTATTAGAGATATTGGAAATATCATCGGAACAGCTGATACAAATAATTAAACTGTACAACTGATATTATGAATATTTGTTCTATGACTAATAATTACGCAGTAAAATGAAACTTAATATTTATTTAAAAACATGACTTTCCTCCTCATTTTCTCGAAAGCTATTAGAGATATTGGAAATATCATTGCAACAGCTGATACAAATAATTAAACTGTACAACTGATATTATGAATATTTGTTCTATGACTAATAATTACGCAGTAAAATGAAACTTAATATTTATTGAAAAACATGACTTTCCTCCTCATTTTCTCGAAAGCTATTAGAGATATTGGAAATATCATTGGAACAGCTGGTACAAATAATTAAACTGTACAACTGATATTATGAATATTTGTTCTATGACTAATAATTACGCAGTAAAATGAAACTTAATATTTATTTAAAAACATGACTTTCCTCCTCATTTTCTCGAAAGCTATTAGAGATATTGAAAATATCATTGGAACAGCTAATACAAATAATTAAACTGTACAACTGATATTATGAATATTTGTTCTATGACTAATAATTACGCAGTAAAATGAAACTTAATATTTATTGAAAAACATGACTTTCCTCCTCATTTTCTCGAAAGCTATTAGAGATATTGGAAATATCATTGGAACAGCTGATACAAATAATTAAACTGTACAACTGATATTATGAATATTTGTTCTATGACTAATAATTACGCAGTAAAATGAAACTTAATATTTATTGAAAAACATGACTTTCCTCCTCATTTTCTCGAAAGCTATTAGAGATATTGGAAATATCATTGCAGCATCTGATACACCTAATTAAACTGTACAACTGATATTATGAATATTTGTTCTATGACTAATAATTACGCAGTAAAATGAAACTTAATATTTATATAAAAACATGACTTTCCTCCTCATTTTCTCGAAAGCTATTAGAGATATTGGAAATATCATTGCAGCATCTGATAGACCGGATTAAAATCTACAACTGTCATTATGAATATTTTCACTAGTACTAATAAATAGTGAATTTTACTTTTTTTTAAATTACTTTCTTCCTCGTTTTCTCGGAAGCTATTAGAGATATTGGAAATATCATTGCATCATCTGATACACCTAATTCAACTGTACAACTGATATTATGAATATTTGTTCTATGACTAATAATTACGCAGAAAAATAAAACCGTATTTTTATATAAAAAAATGATTTTCCTCGTCATTTTCTCGAAAGCTATTAGAGATATTGGAAATATAATTGCAGCATCTGATAGACCTAATTAAACTGTACAACTGATATTATGAATATTTGTTCTATGACTAATAATTACGCAGTAAAATGAAACTTAATATTTATTGAAAAACATGACTTTCCTCCTCATTTTCTCGAAAGCTATTAGAGATATTGGAAATATCATTGCAACAGCTGATACAAATAATTAAACTGTACAACTGATATTATGAATATTTGTTCTATGACTAATAATTACGCAGTAAAATGAAACTTAATATTTATTGAAAAACATGACTTTCCTCCTCATTTTCTCGAAAGCTATTAGAGATATTGGAAATATCATTGCAGCATCTGATAGACCGATTAAAACTGTACAACTGTCATTATGAATATTTGTTCTAGTACTAATAATAGCAGTAAAATGAAACTTATATTTTTTTAAAAATGACTTTCTTCCTCGTTTTCTCGAAAGCTATTAGAGATATTGGAAATATCATTGCATCATCTGATACACCTAATTACAACTGTACAACTGATATTATGAATATTTGTTTCTATGACTAATAATTACGCAGAAAAATAAAACCGTATATTTATATAAAAACATGGTTTTCCTCGTCATTTTCTCGAAAGCTATTAGAGATATTGGAAATATCATTGCAGCATCTGATAGACCTAATTAAACTCTACAACTGATATTATGAATATTTGTTCTATGACTAATAATTACGCAGTAAAATGAAACTTAATATTTATTGAAAAACATGACTTTCCTCCTCATTTTCTCGAAAGCTATTACAGATATTGGAAATATCATTGCAACAGCTGATACAAACTAATTAAACTGTACAACTGATATTATGAATATTTGTTCTATGACTAATAATTACGCAGAAAAATGAAACTTAATATTTATTGAAAAACATGACT
>JAPQNM010000029.1:1122305-1127889 GCA_029783475.1 Metacarcinus magister | reverse complement strand
AGGGGAGTGAGACCATTTCAAGAGGACTTCGTAGGGGAGATACATGTGAAAGTTAGAGAGAATGTTGGGTTAAATGTCTCTCTCTCTCTCTCTCTCTCTCTCTCTCTCTCTCTCTCTCTCTCTCTCTCTCTCTCTCTCTCTCTCTCTCTCTCTCTCTCTCTCTCTTCATTTGGCATTGTTCTTTGTAAACAGTTGTATCCTCCTCTCTCTCCTCCTCCTCCTCCTCCTCCTCCTCCTCCTCCTCCTCCTCCTCCTCCTCCTCCTCTCCTCCTCCTTCTTCCTCCTCCTTATTCTCAAAAAAAAGTTAATATTCTGACTCGTAATAACATGACTGTGTGTGTGTGTGTGTGTGTGTGTGTGTGTGTGTGTGTGTGTGTGTGTGTGTGTGTGTGTGTGTGTGTGTGTGTGTGTGGTGTGTGTGTGTACGTATACTTTCACTTTTTTCTTTTTTTTCAAACTCATTTACTTGTTTGATTTGACTTTTCATTCTTTCAATCCTTCTCTTGTCTTATTTTTTCTTCCTCGCTTTATTTTTCTTTCGCTTTCTGATCAAATACTTGTGTCCTCCTCCTCCTCCTCCTCCTCCTCCTCCTCTCCCTCCTCCTCCTCCTCCTCCTCCTCCTCCTCCTCCTCCTCCTCCTCCTCTCAGCGTATTGCAATGTTTCGAAAGTCGCTGACTCCTCTCTCTCTCTCTCTCTCTCTCTCTCTCTCTCTCTCTCTCTCTCTCTCTCTCTCTCTCTCTCTCTCTCTCTCTCTCTCTCTCTCTCTCTCTCTCTCTCTCTCTCTCTCTCTCTTTCCAGTTTCCAAAGTTCTTTTTTCTATTTTTTCCCATTCCAGAGAGAGAGAGAGAGAGAGAGAGAGAGAGAGAGAGAGAGAGAGAGAGAGAGAGAGAGAGAGAGAGAGAGAGAGAGAGAGAGAGAGAGAGAGAGAGAGCAAGAGGCCGGTGCTGGGTCAGTCTGGCCTCTCTCCATTAGCTCATTCAGGCACGCGTGTAATGACCTCTGTGTGTGTGTGTGTGTGTGTGTGTGTGTGTGTGTGTGTGTGTGTGTGTGTGTGTAGAGAGAGAGAGAGAGAGAGAGAAAAGTCTGTTGTTGTATAAGAGTATGTTTTTTTTATATATATTTTTTTCTGTTTTGAGAGAGAGAGAGAGAGAGAGAGAGAGAGAGAGAGAGAGAGAGAGAGAGAGAGAGAGAGAGAGAGAGAGAATAGAGAGAGAATAGATAAGTCAATCCTATCTTCCTTCTTTCCTTCCTTTAATACTTTCCTCAGAGTCACCACCACCACCACCTCCTCCTCCTCCTCCTCCTCCTCCTCCTCCTCCTCCTCCTCCTCCTCCTCCTCCTCCTCCTCTCATTGATTCTTCTACAACACAGTAAACCTTGAATATAACTTAAATTAGTCATTACAACCAAGAGGAGGAGGAGGAGGAGGAGGAAGGAGGAAGGAGGAGGAGGAAGGTGGTGTCATTATGCTTGCCTCAGGGCCTCCTCCTCCTCCTCCTCCTCCTCCTCCTATCGACGGGGCCCTGCAGCGAGGATAACCAAGTCGTGGGAATATTTCGGGGTTGGACAGGTGTGTGCGTATGTAAGGTCACCTGCGGGCAAGAAGGGCGTTGGCGTGAGGTTTATCCCGTGTGTGTGCGGTCTTTCTTGCCGGGAGAGGGTGATATCTGCGTGCAACAAGGGCGTATGCACCGTGGAGTCCTGCGTAGGAGAGTGTAGGATGGGTTGAAGGATGCTATGCGGTGCCCTTGGGTGTTCCTGAGGGTGCAGGTGACGATTTGACGCTGAGGGAGTCCCGAGGGTGGAGGAAAATGACGGCGTGGCGTGGAATGGGCGGAGTCGAGGGGAGAGATGGCGGCAGGCTACGGGATGGCGGCGAGGGGAGAGTGTTCAGATACACACACAGGAAGAGAGGGGAGAGAGAGAGAGAGAGAGAGAGAGAGAGAGAGAGAGAGAGAGAGTGAGAGAGTGAGAGGGTGAGAGGTAAGGGTCGGTCCCCTCAGTGTGCGGTCAGCCCACACCCGCGGCAGACACAGCCTCGCCGCCCTCGCTATCTATACCCGCCCGTCACTGTGGTCATGAGGCACCCACCCACGCCCACGCCCTCACAACCCGCCAAGGGAGTCTAGCCCCAGCCGCCGCCGCCGCCAGACATGTGGTGACGCCCTCACCCACGGCCACCCTCACCTGTACCTGACGGAGCGGCGGGGATGGAGTGCTGCCGACAGGGGCGTCTCCTGCCGCCGCTGACGGCCGGCCAAGGTGCGCTGACCACTTGCTGACGCGGCCCTTCACTCTCTGCCCGTTACCGCCGCCCGTTGTTACCGCCGCCCGTTATCCCACCCAGCGCCGGGCGGAGGGCGTGACGGACACAAGATTTCCCGCCGTCGCCTTCACCGCCGCCGCCGCTTGCGTTATCTGTCCGCCATTAGGGTGATGCCCCTCGCAGGCCGCTGTGTGCCTCGCCTCACGCCCTCACCCTCACCCCTATAGCTTCGCCCCGCCCTTACTGTGCTCCAAGGCCGCCCTCACCCTGACCCGCCCTTCAAGACACCCTCAGCGTCCTCTGGTGTACTTTACCGAACACTCCTTGACCGCTGACCCGCCTTCCCACCCTCACGTCCGCGCCTCCACCCTCGCTACGCCTCACGCCTGCTGTCAGGAGGCGTGGCATGTGACCCCTGACCCCAACGCCATGACACAGACGGGAGACGTGCCCCTGGGTATGGAAGACTTCACCTCCGTGCCTCTATGGGACCACGGCCTCCACCACCACCACCACCATCACCACCCTCACCACCACAACCTCCACCACCACCACCACCACAACCTGCATCACAACCTACACTTCACCACTAACTACATTGCTGCCAACGGTAAGACGCCCACACGCCCACGTCCTCCTACTCATCCTACGTGTCACTCCTACAGAAGGATTCACATTTAGGAGTTTCAGAAGCGATCCCAAAATTTCTTAAAGGATTTTCGTTTTTTTAATATATTTTTTTATTACTATAATTTTCGTTTTATTTTGTGTTTTTCTGTTCTAAGTTACGTGTTTTTTTATTTGTTTTTTTTATTTATGTCTAATTATCTAACATTATTTCTTTTATTTTCCTTCTTTTCTTTCGTTTTTTTCATCTTTTATTTTGTATTTCCATGTTTCTTTTTCCTTTTTGAAATTCTTACTCGAACGTGAAAATTATAGTGTTTTTTGTATATTATTATTTTTATATTTTTGAGTCACGCATTTCCTGTCTATTTGCATTACTCTATTTTTTATCTTAAACTTATGCTTGTGTGTGTGTGTGTGTGTGTGTGTGTGTGTGTGTATGTGTGTGTGTGTTAGTGCCACGCCCCCTTTTCCTGTCTCTCCTCGTCCACACATTATTATTATCATTATTATCATTCTTATTCTTATTCTTCTTATTATTATTAGTTATTATTATCATTATCATTATTATTACTCTATCCTTGTTGATTTATGTTATTTAATTTATTCTTTTAAATCATCATCAGTTATCTTACTACTACTCCTACTACTACCACTACTACTACTACTACTACACTATATATATTTACCTTAACTATGGGAGAAATCTTTTTACACAAGCAAGAATTGTATCCCTTCAAGCAGAAATTTTACCTGTAAAATATCGTGTGTGTGTGTGTGTGTGTGTGTGTGTGTGTGTGTGTGTGTGTGTGTGTGTGTGTGTCCCTTCCACCCATTCAAGGCCTGTCTGTGGGCGTGTCCTCCTTCGCGCCCATACACACACAAACACACACATGCACACACACACACACACACACACACACACACACACACACACACACAGACACACAGACCCGCCCAAAAATCATGAAATTTAGCAAGCGGAAAATACATGATTTTCGAATTACCTTGTGAGAGAGAGAGAGAGAGAGAGAGAGAGAGAGAGAGAGAGAGAGAGAGAGAGAGAGAGAGAGAGAGAGAGAGAGAGTGGTTTGGCATTGAGTGTGTTTTTGGGTGTGATTGTGGGTAAAGTTTGTGAGAGAGTGGAAGGAAGGGGGGGCGGAAGGGGGGGCGGGGGGCAGGGGAGGCTAAGGACACGAATTAGGGTGTCTAGCGTGTGTGTGTGCGTGTGTGCGTGGCGGGGTGTGAGAGGGGGAATAAGTGTAGTTATGTGTGTGTGTATGTGTGTGCGTGTGTGTGTGTTTGCGAGGTCGAATTTAAAACCCTTTATAATATCTACATTAAAACACACACAAAAAATTCTTAAACTATATTACTTAAACACTTACTTACCTTTAATTAACCTTTCCAAACAGGTAAAGTAACACCCAATGTAGAGAAACTTAACTAAAACACACACACACACACACACACACACACACACACACACACACACACACACACACACACACACACACACACACACACACACACACAACACACACACACACACACACCTGCATAGATAACATTAAAGGTACACACACACACATAACTAAATAAAAACACATCTTTCCACACACACACACACACACACACACCTAACCTAACCTAACCTAACCTAACAAGGGAACACAGAGGATGAACAAACATCAGCATACCCTAACCTAACCTAAGAGGAGTAACAGTACACACGAGAGAGAGAGAGAGAGAGAGAGAGAGAGAGAGAGAGGAGAGAGAGAGAGAGAGAGAGAGAGAGAGAGAGAGAGAGAGAGAGAGAGAGGAAAGAGAGGGAAATTATATCCAGGTGTTATTCTTCCCTAACTAATCGATCAATATTTGGTGTAACGGACTGAGTAATAGTAACATAGATGTGTGTGTGTGTGTGTGTGTGTGTGTCTCTCTCTCTTTCTCTATCTCTTTTTGATTTAAGTGTAGAAGATAAGAAGGAAAGAGTTGTGGTGATGATTGTTTATATATAGAGGGTCATCGCTTTGTGTGTGTGTGTGTGTGTGTGTGTGTGTGTGTGGTGTATGGAAAGAAAGGGTGTGGTCGGGAAGGGTGTGTTGGATGCTCAGTGAAGTGTGAAAAGCCTGTAGGGTGATGATTAATGTGAGGAGAGGGTGTGTGTGTGTGTGTGTGTGTGTGTGTGTGTGTGTGTGTGTGTGTGTGTGTGTGTGTGTGTGTGTGTGTGTGTGTGTATGTGTAGAATAGAATGTATGGATGTATATTAAACCTAGTTATAATATCACTTCTATAAATATTTAATAACACGTAAAAAATATATATAAAAATAACTCGCTAAATATATATAAACAAAACAATTATTATTATTATTATTTATCTACTAGACAAGCGAGTGTATTTGTTATTGAAAGTTATCCATAAATAACAATAATATTTAACCTCACTCCTTACCATACCTATAAATTCAATGAAAATATTATACCTGGGTTACATTAGCAGTTCCCAGTTATTTATTAGAGGGTGTTTTAAAAGTTTTCATTCGTCTTTGGCCTTGATATATTATGTGTGTGTGTGTGTGTGTGTGTGTGTGTGTGTGTGTGTGTGTGTGTGTGTGTGTGTGTCGGGTAAGTGTGATGATGTTGAGGTGACTGTCATTAGAGTGTGTGAAGGCTGACTGTGTGTG
>JAPQNM010000029.1:1112305-1117305 GCA_029783475.1 Metacarcinus magister | reverse complement strand
AAATAAATAAATAAATAAATAAATAAATAAATAATAATAATAATAAAAAAAATGTGTTTATATATATAGAAGGAAAAATATTTATAAACTCCATCCTGTTTAGTGTGTTTTAAAAGCTCCAAGATGGCGGAATGAAGCCTTGAAGTGTGTGTGTGTGTGTGTGTGTGTGTGTGTGTGTGTGTGTGTGTGTGTGTGTGTGTGTGTGTGTGTGTACTCGTCAATGTTACGTGTGTTGGGTTAGGGGAGGAAAGGGGAGATTTGGGGAGGAAAAAGGGGAGGAAGGGGAGGAAAGGGAGGGAAGGGGAAGGGAAGGGGAGGTTTAGGGAGGAAAAAGGGGGAGGGAAAGGGAGGAAAAAAGAGGTGTGTGTGTGTAGCTATTTATATTAGTTTATCTATGTATATATATGAGGTGTGTGTGTGTGTGTGTGCGTGTGCGTGTGTGTGCGTGTGCGTGTGTGTGCGTCTCATTGCCCGTCTTAGCAGCATTGTCAGAGCCACACACAAAGGCATCACCAGAGAGAGAGAGAGAGAGAGAGAGAGAGAGAGAGGTGAAGGCCGCACTTTCTTACCCCGTCAAGGCTGTCACACGCCACTGGCTAAGAAGCTGAAGGGGGGGCGGAGCTTAAACACCTTGCAGCCAATCACAACGCACACACACGTATAGATCTTCCCCTCTTATCCTGCCTAGCCACGCCCACCTCCCCTTCCTACCGCATCTGTCTCCCTCTCTGACGTTGGGAGGCTGGAGTGTAGGAAAAGAGAGATATTTCCCACTATTTCTCGAGTGTGGTGATGCGTGTGGTGATGTGGTGGTGCTGTGGTGATGGTGTGGTGATGTGGTGATGTGTAGAGTGTGGTGATGTGTGTGTGTGGTGAAATGTGGTGGTTTTAGGCTACATGATGCTGTATTTTCGAGCTCAGATTGACGATTGTGGTGAGTTTTTGGTGTGTGTGTGGTAGTGGTGTGTGTGTGTGTGTGTGTGTGTGTGTGTGTTTTGATTTTGTGGTTGTGTTGGTGTGTGGTTATATTATACAGAGTTGACCTGACCTTACCTGACCTGACCTGACCTGTCTTGTTTGTTTGTGGTTTGTTTGTTTGTTTGTCTTGCCCTAGTTGATTGCCCTTCCCCCTCTCTCTCTCTCTCTCTCTCTCTCTCTCTCTCTCTCTCTCTGTTTCTTTTTCTTGTGAATGCATAATTTTACGTAAATAATGAATGACTAAGTTAATGTATTACTACTACTACTACTACTACTACTACTACTACTACTACTACTACTACTGTAATAGATGTAGTTAATTATCTCTATCTATTTCTATTATTAGTGCATTTTGTCCTCTATTATTATCTATTTTTTCTAGCTTTATTATTATTATTATTATTATTATTATTATTATTATTATTATTATTCCTATTGCAGGCATGAAATATACGCTTTTCTTTCTTTCTTTCTCTTTTTTTCTATTATTTTCTTTTCGTTTTTTATTTCATTTTTTATATGATTTTTTATATTTTATTTATTTTGATTTTATTTATTTTTGATTTTGATTTTGATTTTTTTCCGTCCTATTTTTTTAGGCAGCTGTATTTTGACTTTCCGTTTTCTCTCTCCTTTTTCCAGCGTGGTCTACTGCAGATGGCAAGAGTTACGGATTGTACAGATGTAAGGATGCGTCTCCTACTCCTACTCCTCCTCCTACTCCTCCTTCTTGGGCTGTAGTGTAGTGGTTAGGGTGCAAGTGTTGACCTAACCTAACCTAACCTAACCTAACCTAACCTAACCTAACCTAACTTAACCTAACCTTACCTAACCTAACTTAACCTAACCTTACCTAACCTAACCTAATTCAATTTGACCTTACCTAACCTGACCTAATATAACTTAACATAACCTAACCTGACCTGACCTAACCATAACCTAACTTAACTTAACCTTACCTAACATAACTTAATATAACATAACATAACTTGACTTAACCTAGCTTAAAACTAACCTAACTTAACCTGACCTGACCTAGCCTGACCTAACTTAACCTAACCTAACCTAACCTAACCTAACCTAACCTAACCTAACCTAACCTAACCTAACCTAACCTAACCTAACTTGTTGTGGTTGCAATCTTACTTCCTTTATTCTTCTCATCCCTTATTCCATCCTTTCTTTATGTTTGTCTCTATTCCTTCATTCTTTTATTCATATTTCATTGGTATCATTCTTTTTCTTCCGTCCTATCTTTCTCTCTCTCTTTCTCATTCCTTTTATCAATGTTCTCTCTTCCGCCTTTCTTTCTTATCTATCATGTTCCCACCACCACCAGACTGCACTTTTATCTCTCTCTCCTTCCTCTCTTCCTTCCTTCTTATCCTTCCTTCCTTTCCATCCTTCCTTCCTTCATTCCTTTCTTTCATTAATATTACATACCTTCTCTCATCTCTCTTCTTCTAAAACAGTTCTCTACCACTCCTCCTCCTCCTCCTCCTCCTCCTCCTCCTCCTCCTCCTCCTCCTCCTCCTCCTCCTCCTCCTCCTCCTCCTCCTCACACCTGTCCTCTCTTAACCACCACACCTGTTAATCACCTACTTAAATACCTCTGCTTGTTTACTGTACCTACTGCCTGCTGCCTGCCTCTTCCTGCTTAATTAGTGTTTAAATGAATGCTTTAGTTTCCTTTTGATTTCTACTTAAGGGAAAAAACAGGTGGGAAGGTGCTACAGGTGTATAAGGTGTTGCTACAGGTGTGGAGTTAATTAAGGTGATATTATACAGGTGTTATTATTGTTATTATTATTATTGTTATTGTTATTGTTATTATTTATGTTACTACTACTACTACTACTACTACTACTACTACTACTACTACTACTATAACTACAACTCTAACTACAACCTTACCTCCCCCCCCCCTGCAGACCCCGGCTCAGCTATGTTGGCAGGCTCACTTACCCCCCCTGATAAGGTAAACGGGGAGGGGCACCACCCCCACCCCGCCCACCACCACCCACACCCCGCCCACCACCACGCCCTCATGCCAGTCATGCCCGCCCTACATACGCCGCCCTCGCC
This sequence comes from Metacarcinus magister, assembly GCA_029783475.1. Classification (NCBI taxonomy): domain Eukaryota; kingdom Metazoa; phylum Arthropoda; class Malacostraca; order Decapoda; family Cancridae; genus Metacarcinus; species Metacarcinus magister. The sequence goes on along the minus strand of JAPQNM010000029.1, from coordinate 1,114,242 downwards.
TCTACCCACGCCCTCGCCGCCTGTGTATGACCGTTTTGCGTAAGTATACATGTGTGCGTATGTGTTTATGTGTGTGATTTTTTCTTTTTTTTATGTGTGAATGAGAGAAAGAGAGAGAGGAAGGAATTATAAGGAAGAGGAGGAGGAGGAGGAGGAGGAGGATAAGAGGAGGAGGAGGAGGAGGAGGATTGGGGGGGTTTCTCAAGGATAACATGACTTGCCTCCAAAGAACAGAGGAGGAAGAGGAGGAGAGGAAGAGAGGAGGAGGAGGAGGAGGAAGAAAGGAAGTAGACAGATGGAAGTTGATAGGATAAGAGAGAGAGAGAGAGAGAGAGAGAGAGAGAGAGAGAGAGAGAGAGAGAGAGAGAGAGAGAGAGAGAGAGAGAGAGAGAGAGAGAGAGAGAGAGAGAGAGAGAAACATAGCCTTGACTCACACATCAGATAATTGAACAAAATCACATCCTGTCTCTCTTTTTTATTCTTTTTTTTTATAGTCATTTGGCAACCTCGTGTGTGCGTGTGTGCGTCGTGTGCGATATTACGTGTGTGTGCGTGCGTGTGTGTGTATGTATGTATATGTGTGTATATTATCAAATTATGTATACTAATGGATTTTATTTTTACATTTTCTCTCTCTCTCTCTCTTACACCCTTTATATCTCTATCTATCTCTATTTATCTCTATAGGCCTAAGGAACAGAGGCTTACAAGGGAGGCAATGCAACGATACCTTAGGGAACGTGGAGACCAAATCCTAGTTATCCTACACGCAAAAGTGGCCCAGAAATCCTACGGTAATGAGAAGCGATTCTTTTGCCCTCCTCCTTGCATCTACCTCTACGGGGACGGCTGGCAGAGGAAGAAGCTGGAGATGCAGAGAGCAGGCGCGTCAGAACAGGACTCTCAACTCTGCTGCTTTATTGGTATTGGAAATTCAGACCAAGATATGCAGCAGCTGGATCTGAACGGAAAGGTAAGAAGGGAGGGAAGGGAGGGAGAGATAGAGAGTGTTAGGTAGAGATGTGAGGGAAGGAGGAATGGTGTAAGATAGAGATGTAAGAGGAGGAAGGGAAGGAAGGAAGAATGGTAGGTTATAGATAGAGTGAGAAGGTGTATGTAAGGAATTATAGGAAAGGTTAGGTTAGGTTAGGTTAGAATAAGTCTAGGTTTGGTTAGGTTAAGTAAGGTAAGGTTAGGTTAAATTAGGTTTGGTTTAGGTTAAGTTAGGTTAGGTTGTATTAGATAAGGTTTGTTTTACGTTAGGTTAGGTTAGATAAGGTATTGTTTTACGTTAAGTTAGGTTAGGTTAGATTAGGGTTAGGTTAGGTTAGGTTAGTTTAGGTTAGGTTAGGTTAGGTTATATAAGGTTTGTTTTACGTTAAGTTAAGTTAGGTTAGGTTAGATTAGGGTTAGGTTAGGTTAGGTTAGTTTAGGTTAGGTTAGGTTAGGTTAGGTTATATAAGGTTTGTTTTACGTTAAGTTAAGTTAGGTTAAATTAGGGTTTGTTTGGTTAGGTTTAGTTAGTGTTGGTATGGCAAGGATGTACAGGTGTGTGTGTGTGTGTGTGTGTGTGTGGGATGCTTGATTGGGCAGGTAAGGCAGTCACTTCCGATTGCCTACCTGTCACCTGCGATCACCTGTCTCTCGCCATTACCGGGGTGACGCTGCGCTTTTGTTTGGCATTTTTGTATTGTGCGTGTCATTATTTATCGTACACCTGGTAACTGAACGAACGAACACACACACACACACACGCACACACACACGCACACGCACACACGCACACGCACACGTACAAATTAAAGTGATTCACTCGGAGATTCGAACACTATGAAGCACCAACATTTATTTTATTATTTTTTTCTCTATTTTTTCTTGTACAATTATTAAATAGTGAACCATGAAATTAAGGTGACGTACTGAAGGAATGAGAGAGA
>JAPQNM010000029.1:1079805-1107305 GCA_029783475.1 Metacarcinus magister | reverse complement strand
GAGAGAGAGAGAGAGAGAGAGAGAGAGAGAGAGAGAGTAAAGTTATCCCAGGAAGCACAAGACTTCTTTCCCACGCCTTTCCTGACCCCATTTACTCTTTACTCTCTCTCTCTCTCTCTCTCTCTCTCTCTCTCTCTCTCTCTCTCTCTCTCTCTCTCTCTCTCTCTCTCTCTCTCTCCCCTTCCCTTCCTCTCCTTCCTCCCTTCCTCCTCAACCCAACCTAAGAGAAGGAGGAGGAGGAGGAGAGGAGGAGGAGGAGGAGGAGGAGGAATATCACAAGTGCAACGGCGAGAGTTTTTTTTTACAAATTTTCCACGGCAGGCTGGCAGGTCTAAAGAAGAGGAGGAGGAGGGAGGAGGGAGGAGGAGGAGGAGGAGGGAAGATGTGAGTGCGTGATGTTGAGGAAATGTCAAGTGCGTGAGGTATTGCGTGAATCTGTGTGTGTGTGTGTGTGTGTGTGTGGGTGTGTGTGTGTGTGTGGGGTGTCTGTGTGTGTGTGTGTGTGTGTGTGTGTGTGTGTGTGTGTGTGTGTGTGTTTGTTTGTTAATATTAGTTCAGTGTATTGCTAACTATGTATGTATGTATATTACAGTATCTATATTAACAACAATACGTATATATAGATGTGTATTAATATTATTTCAGTGTATTTATATGTATGTATGTATATTATAGTGTGTATTAATGTTATTTCAGTGTATTTATATGTATGTATGTAAATTACTGTGTGTATTAATGTATTTTTGTATATTTATTTGGATGTATTTATGTATATTGCAGTGTGTATAGCGTCAGGGACAAAAGTAGCATTGTTCAACCGCCTTCGCTCTCAAACTGTCTCCACGCGTTACCTCACGTTGAGAATGGTAACTTCCACGCCTCCTCCACGCAATGGGGGGCGTTCACCATCCACCTGTGTAAGTATAGCACCTACACACACATACATACACGTACACATACACATACACCTTCCACTTAGCTGTTCTTTTGTCTCAAGTAGATATTATAGTAGTAGTGTTGCTTAATAGACAGCCTCGTTAGGTCTAGTAGGAATTGCTGTCTGTTCTTCCTTTGTACTCCTTTCTACCTCCTCCTCCTCCACCTGTCTAACCTTGGATTATCTCTCCACCTGTTACTGTTTACACCTGCTATTTTACCGTCTACTACTTGTCTCTCTCCTCCAGTTGTCTCTCTTCCCACCTGTCTCTCCTATCTCTCTCTCCCTCCCTACTTGTGTCTCTCCAGCTGTCTCTCTTCTACTTGTGTCTCCACCTGTCCTCTCCCTCCCACCCACCTGTTCCCTCCTACCGTTTTCTCTCCTCAGTCTGGGAAAGAGGAAATAGGGGAGACTTTTTTATGTTTGTTTTCTGGTTTTTTTTTCCCTCCTCCTCCTCCTACTACTACGCTTCTTACTCTTCCTTCTCCTCCTCCTCTTCCTCTTCCTCTTCCTCCTCCTTTTTTTTTTTGCTGTCTTAAGATATAGAAAAAATGGTAGATTATTTATTTATTTATTTATTTACTTATTTATTTATATATTCATTTATTTATCATGTTTGTGATTATATATATCTTTATTTTTATTTGTTGTGTGTAGTATACCTTGCATTATTATTACTATTATTTGTATTATTATCATCATCATCATCATCATCATCATCATCATCATCATCATCATCATCACCTGCAGTACGTATATGTATTTGACAAAGAAAGAAGAAGAGAATTGAAGTCTGTTTTAAAATAATTCTAAGTTCATTTTACCTTTAATTCTGTCTTGTCCAGGTGGGAGTGAAGTGAAGGTCAGGAGAATGTCAGGTGAAGGGAAGGGAAGGGATGGGATGGGAAGGGAAGGGAAGGGATGGGAAGGGAGAAGGGAAGGGATGGGAAGGGAAGAGAAGGGAAGGGAAGGGATGGGAAAGGAAGGAATGGGATGGGAAGGGAAGGGAAGGGATGGGAAGAGAAGAGATGAGAAGGGATGGGAAGGGAAGGGAAGGGAAGGGATGGGAAGGGATGGGATAGGAAGGGAAGGGAAGAGATGGGAAGGGAAGGGAAGGGATGGGATGGGAAGGGAAGGGAAGGGAAAGGAAAGGAAAATATAGGGAAGGGAAGGAAAGGAAAGAATGAAGATAGATTATGAAAAGAAAGGAAGGAATAAAAGGGAGAGAAGAAAGAGGAGGTAACAGATGAAGAGAAGGAAGAAGAGAGATATTACAATAGATAATAATAGGAAAAACGAAGAAGGAGGAGAAGGAGAAAAGGAAGAGGAGATAGAGGAAGAAGAAGAAAGAGGAGGAGGAGAAATAGAGAATAGCTAGGTGTAGTAGAGTAGAGGTGGGGTGGTTAGGGTTGGGGGTGAGTTAGTGGGGGGTAGACAGGTGTGAGGGGGGGGTTGAGTGAGCAGGTGAAGTTCTATTATGCATGGTGCACTTTTATCTGTCGCCTCTCCCTCCTCCATGTTTGAGTGTCACCTTCAAGTGTCACTCTACTCTACTTGCCTTGAGAGGAAGATTTTATTTAATTTGTGTGACATTTTGTGTTGAATAAATGTTTTTTTGGTTTTTATTATTTTTTATTTGTTTGTGTTTTGCCATAACATACATTTATTTACAATCAATCAGTCAGTTAATAAATAGTAATCCTTCAAATATACAACACACACACACATACACATTAAAAAACTCATAAACACACATATAAACTAACCTAACCTTTACTTAACTTAACTTAACATAACTTAAACACACACACACACACATCTAACCTAACCTAAACACACACCTAACCAAACACTCACACACACACAAACACACACCAAATAAAAAACACACACAGCAAACCTAACCTAACCTAACCTAACCTAAACACACACACCTAACCTAACCTAACCTCACTTCACCTTACAGTGGACGACAACGAGAGTGAAAGCGAGGAGTTCAGCGTGCGTGACGGATACATTCACTACGGTGCCACTGTGAAGCTGGTGTGTGCTGTCACGGGCATGGCACTCCCCAGGCTCATCATACGCAAGGTGGACAAGCAGACGGCACTCCTGGATGCGGATGACCCTGTGTCGCAGCTTCACAAGTGTGCGTTTTATATGAAGGACACGGAACGGATGTATCTATGTCTCAGTCAGGAACGGATCATACAGTTTCAGGTGAGTGTTGTATTTTTATTGATTGATTGGTGTTATTTAGTTTGTTTCTTCTCAAATATAAGAAGAAAAGAAAAAATATATCTTTTCTCTTTAAATAAAACATATCTTACATCCCCTTTCTTCCCTCCAGACGAGAAACACATATATTTTCCCCTTTCTTCCCTCTAAAAACACACATCTCTCCCCCTTCCTTTCTTTCCTCCAAAAACATACATTTCCCCTCCTTTCTTCCCTCCAAAAACACAAGAAACACACACCTTTCCCCTATTCCTTCCCTCAGAAAACAAAAAAAAATCTACCTCCACCTTCTCATCAAACTCACCTTAACACCTTCCTCTCCGTCCTCAGGCCACGCCATGCCCTAAGGAGGCTAACAAGGAGATGATCAACGATGGTGCGTCCTGGACCATCATCAGCACAGACAAGGCAGAGTACCAGTTCTACGAGGGGATGGGACCTGTACGAGCACCTGTAACACCTGTACCCATCGTTAACTCTCTCCATGTAAGGGTTCTATTATTTATTTTATTATTTTATTTAATTTATTTTTTGTATGGTAGTCTGTTGTGTTTAAAGTCCTCTATCTTTCTTTTTTTTTTCGTATTGATTCTGTATTGAAATTTTATATATTGTCCGTCTTTTCTCTCGCTCTGATATTTTCCATTTTTCTTTATCTATCATTCAGTATTATTTATATATATATTTTTTTAATGAACATACTAACTAAAAATAAAAATACCCAACAACATCAACATCATCATCATTTTAACCTAACACTAACACAATCTATCTTCCCTTCAGCTTAACGGAGGAGGTGATGTCGCGATGTTGGAGTTGACCGGCGAGAACTTCAGCCCCAACTTACGTGTGTGGTTCGGTGATGTTGAGGCCGAGACAATGTACCGATGTCAGGAGTCAATGTTGTGTGTGGTGCCGGACATATCAGCCTTCAGGAGAGGGTGGCAGTGGGTCAGACAGCCTACTCAGGTAAATAATTTGGGTCTAACCTCACCTTGTCCTTACCTGAATAATTAAGAAGTTTGACAGCCTACGTAGGTAAATAATTTGGGTCTAACCTCACCTTGTCTTTACCTGGTTAATTAAGAAGTGAGACAGCCTATGCAGGTAAATAATTTGGGTCTAATCTCAATGTGTTTTTACCTGATTAATTAAGATGAAGTTATTTTTACATGTGTGGTTTGTGTTTTGTTATTTATGTATGTAGTTATTTATTTTATTTATTATTTAGTTACTGTTTTGTTTAGTTAGGTTGAGTAGAAATGAGTCAGTGAGTGAGTGAGTTGCTATTTTGTTATTCATGTACATAACTATTTATTTTATTTATATATTCAGTTACTGCATTATTTAGTCTAGTTTAGTTTAGTTTATGCCGAGTAGAGATGAGTGAGTGAGTGAATGAGTCGCTGATTCTCACCTCTGCCTTCCTCCCTCAGGTTCCCGTATCGCTGGTGAGACACGACGGTATAATCTACGCCACCAACCTCACCTTCACCTACACCCCAGAGCCAGGCCCACGCCAGCACTGCCCCCAGGCTGACGACATCATGCGGCCCCCCCACCGCCTACCCCCAGCATCCCTCCAAGATGCTCCTACCTCCACACACCCCCACCACCACACCACCCCACCAAACCCCCTCGTACCACTGCAATTTGAACCCTCACAACCCCTCCAACCACCTCCACAGCAGCAGCAACAACAGCAGCAGCAACAGCAACAGCAACAGCAACAGCAACAGCAACAACAGCAACAGCCACAGCATCAGCACCTGTGAGGCTCCACCCATGTCTTCCTAAATTAGCTCCTCCTCCTCCTCCTCCTCCCTCTCAGCCTTGTGTGTGAGGATTGTGAGGTGTCAGGGGAGTGTGGGCGTGAGGGGTGGTGTGCAGTGTGTTGTGGTGGGTTAGGGACACGACCACGCTGGTGTAAGGCCGCCCATAAAAGGGAGATGGCCACCTGTTTGTCCCTTGTGTGGTACTTAATGTGTTTGGACGCTTGTGTGCGCGGACAGCCTCTCAGGGCAGCAGGAAAGACGTTCATGTGTGTGGGTGTGTACGCGGTGGTCTCTCATTGCCGTGTTTGTGATGTGCGTACAACAACAACAACTATAACAACAACTACAACAGCAACAACAACTACAACTACAGTAATAATAATGTCATACTAGTTTTGGTTTTATTTTTGCAATGTTCTTTTTGTATATCATGACTGTACATGACATTCCATTTTGACTCTGACCACACTCAATGTACAAAGTTGATTAGTAAGTACGTAGTGTAGAAAACTGCAAAGATTATTTGTTTACTACCAAAAAAAAAAAAGGGGGAAGACGTGACTTATGCATCGTCTCAAAAAATAGGTTTTGGCGGCAAGTAACACATTTCTCCACAGGTTCCTTCTACTGTTTGTGATATTTTTGTACTTGTAAAATTGAAAGTATTTTTAGATCTCAAATTTAGGTGTTCAGATCTATTTCTTGAGTGTATTTTGTATTGTATTGTTTTATTTTTGTAAATACATCCATCATTAGATCGTATTAATCTGTTGTAGTCCATATTATAATTTTACTGCAAAGGAAGTAAGTAATTAGCGTGGGTTTTGTTTAGTGAGTGTTGTTCAGTGTGGCTGTGGTCTCCCCCCTCACTCGGTGCCTCCCTGCTATGGTACAAATTATCCGACAAACTCACTCCCTCACCCACCACCGCCTCTACAAAGGGCCCAAGGGGAACTAGACTTGTCAGCGGGTATTTATTTATTTGGAGAGAAGAAAGGTCATTAATATTTGTTTTTACTGTGTTGATTTGGTTGACTTAAATGGAATTACTTTTTATCTGGAGTTTATTTATTTATTTATATATTGAAACGTGTTCATTGTTTTCATTTTGTCGGATTTAATGAAATGGATTAATTTTAAAGTTTTCTGCGGATATAAATTATTTTGGTCGAGGATTTTGTAACTCATTTTTATTATTTATTTTTTGGGCTGAAATTGAATCGCTTTAGTTTTGTATGTTGGGTCTGGGTGGCTCTGTGGCTCAGTGCTCGCCTAGTGACCTCAAGGTTGTGGGTTCGATCCTGGGTCACAGTTGCTGCTTGGAGAGAGGACCAGCGCTCTCTCCACCCTAGCAGGACTCGGGGAAATTATATAATCTTTTTTAACCTTATATGCAGTGCAACTTTATTTGAATCTATTTAGTTATACAAAGGTTGCATGACGAGGTTTGAAAATACTCCCAACATCTTAAGTTTTCATAATTAAGAAATTAATTACGAGGTTAATGTTTTCTGAAACGAATGTGAGGTAATTAGGTTTGTTGTGTTTGGTTCATTAGTGATGGTAATGAGTGTGCATTCTGTGACTGTTAATACTAATCACAACTATAAATTTATCAAACACATCTTCATTACAAAAAATAATGGAAATGGGAAACAAAAGTGAGAAAATCCAATGTGTTTTAGATTTGAACTGCCGACAGATTTTTCCTCCCAAATTTAACGACATATAGTGTAGTTAACATTAAATAAAAAACAGAAATATATGAACTAGAGGAGCAACACAGACCAAAACACCAATAACTCAACTCCAAAAATTAAATAAATAAATTTTTAAAAAGTAATCCCCTGAAAGAGATATATAATAGTTAACACGTGGCACAGAACAACAAGTACAGCTTCCCCTCAACAGGACAGACTCAAAGCATGGACACAACACAACGCACACACTAATAGTAAAGAATATATGTATAGCACAGGTTGCCTATCAATGTTCCGGTTCCATCAGTTGTCCGGCATGAATTTAAGAGCGCAGTTTCAAATTTCCCGAGTTGGCGCATCGCTGAAAGGCGCTGTTTATGTTTATGTTTTAATAGCGCTGTACCTAGAATTAACTGGATTATTGATAGTCAACTTGTATATAAAACTTAAGATATCCGTGAGAACACCTGTGGATTGAGTGGTTGTGAGGCCCAGAGAGGCAGAGGGGAGGCGTCACAGCAAGGCAGGGCGACAGTCTTCACTCAGTCACACTTCACATAACACTGAGCGAGTAATGAATGTATACCTCTCAAGGGTCACAAGGCAGGCAGTGTACTATGCTATGCTAAGGTTAATAAAGCAAGGCAGCAGGACACGGCAGAAAGTTTGTGATAGTGTACAGCAGTCCCTTTGTGTACAGTATTTAATAATATTCATTAATGCAATAAAATTCAGTTTGTATAGATTTTTTTTATTTTTGTTCTTTTTGACCTTGTGTGGGATATTTTTTGTGTATTTCCTGTCACGCTCCACTCTCCACTCCTTCACCTTGTACTTGTACTTAAGTACAACGACATATACTTGTACTTGGACTTAAGTACATAGCAGACTGTACTTGTACATGGACTTGTACTAAAAAAATATCCAGGTACAGAGAGAGAGAGAGAATAAATGCATTATCTCCCTTTTATTTGATATAATTTTAATGCAAACTGAAAATGTTACGTCAAAATAATTTCTCATTTTTAGTTTATTTTCCTTAAGAAACAAAACATTATAAAAACCTTTGAGAAAAATCAGAAAACAATTATAATCATTTTAGAAACCATAGAAGACTTGGACTCGGGTTGAAAGTCTAAACTTGGAATCATATTAAATGGAATCTATAATATATATGCGTTACATATTTATTATCATTCTAAAGCTTTTTTTCTCTCTTTCTTTTGATCTACATTGTGTATAGTATTAATTTGTAGTTCAATAATAATAATAATCATAATAATAATCTTGTTGTTGTGACCGCTAGCAGCCGGGGATGGACGTTTATCAAGGTGATAATATTTCTTCGTTTTAAACCTTCCCTGTTCCTCTCCATGTCTATATAAGGGATGGAGGAGCAGTAACACATTATTCCTCACCATTAATAGTGGAAGGATATAAAGAAAACATTACCTATTGAGCGTAAATAACCTAATATAAAAACATCAACAGGCACAGCTAGGTGGCGGCCGTGCTGACATTGTTGATCACGTATATATTAAACCAAAATTGAGATTTTTATTATACACAGAAAAGCAATTATATATACTTTAAAAAATCGACTAAAGTACTTAACCAATTTCTACATAAACATTTGTTATATTTGATTCGTATTTATTTCATGAAAATTTTTTATTTCTAAGGTCAATCATAAAATCAAATAATAGAATAAAGCAATAATAAGGAAACTAAACCAATATAAACCATATAATAGAATATATAAAAGTTATTCAAACAGAAAGTAAAACCTAAATAAACCATAACACAAAGAAAATGAAAAAAAACTACGAAAAAATGAGAAAAACTCCCTTAATTATTAGTTTACATTCAAGAGTGTTAGATACAGTAAAAGAAGTGTTAGGACGTGGTGACCTACAAGGATATAGATGAAGGTGAGTGTGTTTTGGGTGGCTGACGGGCTAGGGACCGCTACCAGCCGATATTTCTTCATTTTACACCTTCTCTGTTCCTCTCTATATCTATTTGAGTGATGGAGGAGCAATAACACATCATTCCTCACCATTAATGGTGGAAGGATGTAAAGAAAACATTATCTATTAAGCGTAAGTAACCAAATATAAAAACATCAACAAGTTTCAACAGGCCAGCTGGGAGGCGGCCGTGTGTTGACTGATGGATCACGTATATATTAAACCAAAATTGAGATTTTTATTATAGATAGAAAAGCAATTATATATACTTTAAAAAATCGACTGAAACACCTACCCGTTTTCTACATAAACATTTGTTATATTTGATTCGTATTTATTTCGTAAAAAATGTTTATTTCTAAGGTCAATCATAAAAACAATAAATAGAATAAAGCAATAATGATGAAATTAAACCAATATAAACCATAGAATAGCATATATAAAAACTATTCAAACAGAAAGTAAAGCCGAAATAAACCATAAAATCAAGAAAAACGAAAAAAACTACGAAAAAATGAGAGAAAAAAAACAGTAATTTTTTGTTTACATCCAAGAGTGTTAATTATAGAGTGTTAGGTACAGTAAAAGAATTGTTAGGACGTGGTGACTTATAAGGATAAAGATGAAGGTGAGTGTGTTGTGTTGTGAGTGTGTTGTGAGTGTGTTTTGGTGGGCTGACAGACTGAAAGGCTGAAAGTAGCACTAAAATACCGGTATACCGAAGGGCTTCTAATACCTGTAATATCGGCAATGTAATCTGATTGTGTTTCCGATTAATAATTATAATACTTAGGGCGCCATTTAGTGTATAAAATAAATAGTGTTGTTGTTTAAGTGTTGTATCCCCTTGAGGTAAACAAAGCAGCATGGCTACCTTCAAGCGGACACACACTCGGGGCTACTCCAGGGCGGCGGCCAAGACAACCTCAGACACACTATACTGGAGGAAACTAGACGTGAGAAACAACATAAACAGTATATTAGTTATTTAATATTAAAAGTTAGCTGGATAGTCATGATTCTTTCTTATATGAGGCTAGATAAATATTGCCTTTACGTGGCATCCTAGATCAGCTGTTTTCAGTGTGCTTACTTAGTTTTTTTTATATGCTATTAGCAGAGGTATTTCTAGGCATGTACATCTAACTCTGAAATGGCAGCTGTAGTTGAAATTTTATTATTATACTGAATATTACCTTTATACTCCACAGTTTTGTGTTTACCTGTTATTACCACACCTGTTTGCCACTACTACATGTGTCAGGGAGGAAACAATTGACTTATATCTTCTTATTCCTATTCTATGAGGACCACTTATATAGCATTCCCTTAACTTTCTGATTTCTGATTTCTAAAGTCGGTACCGCAGAGGGCCGCTTTCGGGCAGCATAATGTGCGGGGGATTCAAGGGGCTTGGGTAGGGATAAGGGTAGGGATTCGGATTAGGTAAGGGGGCAGGATTTGGATTAGTATTAGGAAGGTAATGATTGGTGATCCTACTTCTAAATATGTCAAGAGTGGGACTATTAACTATATGAGATAGGAGATGATTCCACTCCTGGATGCTGGGGGGAAAGAATGATTATCTGAATACGTGAGTGTTTGTGTGGTAAGTGTGGTATTTAAGGTTGTGGCTGCCTCTGGTAGATCGTATGGTTGTAGGATGTAGATAAGTGTCTTTGTTTATGTCAACTAACTTGTTTGTGATTCTGTATATCATCTGTGTTTGTTTAGTTTCCAGTGACTGTGAAGGAGTTCACCGCCATAGACAGTGTGGACATCAGCCCCGTGGAGCCACACTACATTGCCGTCACTTCAGGACCAAAGGTGAGCTAATGGTAGAACAAATACATATGTAGGTTTAAATACAGCCAGTGTTGAAGGGTTGAAAAGGCACAAACATTACGTTATATTGTTCATTCACTTCCTTCGTTGCCCTATTTATTTATTTTCTTTTTATTGCTATTAGAAAACCCGCCAAGTCGATAATAGATAAATACTCACATAAAAAAAAAAAGGGGGATTATTTTCATTAATACATTCCATTGGGAGACACATCTAGATTTGAGAAATATAATAATAATGTAAAAAAAAAAATCTGAGGTTCATTAAAACTCCTTGCTTTATGAATAGAATAATAATAATAAAAAGAATTCTGTAGTCCATTAAAACTCTACTTAATAACCATAATAATAACAACATTTACACATTTAATAACACACCTTCCTACCCCCAGGTTGACGTATACCACCGTGAGACAACACAAGTATGGCGGACAATCTCGAGGTTCCAACGGTCAGCCTACGGAGGGAGGTTCAGGCAGGACGGACAGCTGCTGGTGGCCGGCTCAGAGGAAGGAAACATTAAACTATTCAACCACAGACAAAAACAATTACTAAGGATATTTAAAGGGCATGGAGGGTGTGTATATTATCTGTTTATTCTTATCTTCATTTATCTGTTATTTATATTATTTATTTAAGTGTTAATAAGTGTGTTTAGCTTGTGAATCATCCATTATTTTCCTGTTATTTATTTAGGTTCGGTTAGGTCTTAAGAGGTGTATTTAGCTTGTCGGGTTAGGTTTGGTTAGGTTTTAAAAGGTGTATTTAGCCTGTTAGGTTAGGTTAGGTTATAATAGGTGTGTTCAGCTTGTCAATCATCCGTTATTTCCTCATCCAGCCCCACCCATCGTGTTGACTTCATCCAAGGCGTCCCACACATTGTCTCCTTCTCGGATGACAAGACGGCAGTTCTTTGGGACATCAGTAATGAGGACAAAGTTTGCACCCTCTCCGGACATACGGTAAATATATAAATTCCCTGTTGTTTGTTTGTGTATAAGTTGTTTTGATGTGAATATTGGTGTTTGAGTTAAATTGTCAATCATGTTGTTTGATTTAAAAAGATTGAGTGTGTATTGTTTGTTATATGTCTACACACACACGCACATACACACACAGTATAAAAAACAGTGTTAAAAGACCGGACATAACAAGCTTGACTCAACACTATAAAAATACAATTAGATAACAATTATATAGGAACAATAATAACCCTAACACCTCTCCCTCTCGTAGGATTTCATAAGGAGCGGCCTAGCAAGTCCTGCATCCCAGCACATCATCCTTACCGGCTCCTACGACCACACCGTACAGTTATGGGACACACGTACAGCCTCTAGTGTGCTGACAGTGGACCACGGCTCACCTGTCGAGAGTGTAGTGTGCTTCCCTTCTGGGGGTGTATTTGTGTCCGCAGGTAAAGTGTGTTAGGGGAAGAAAGTAAGGTGTGTTGAGGGAAGAAAGTGTTATCGTAGGAAAGGGAAAAAAAAAAGCATTAGAAGTTATGGTATAAAAAATTCTCCCTTTAGTTCCCAATAAGCTGATTTTATTTCCTTTTTTCCAAGCCATTTCCCTTATTTCACATCTTCCCATGAAAATTACAAGACATTTAAGACAAGACAAAAAATACAAGACAAAATAACAAGTAAAACCATTGTAGATATGACTAACATTAATACTTTTTATGCTTCTTCCTGTAGGTGGGTGTGAGGTTAGAGTGTGGGATGCAATAGCCGGCCGCCTCCTCTCTAAGGTTTCCCAGCACCACAAGACCATCACTAGCCTTGCCCTTGCTAGTGACAGGAAGCGCCTCCTCTCAGGCTCACTGGACCGTCATGTTAAGATATATGATGTTGATACCTACTCTGTGGTGCACACACTCACCTACCCAGCCCCTGTGCTGTGTATGGCTGTGGCGGTGAGTGGTAACAGCATTTTTCACTGCATTCTCACAGCATTTTTAACTTTTTCACATTTAAATACCAGTTGTTATTATTTACACACATTTTGTTATTTGGTTGTGTGTTTAATTCCTCTAATATGCTGTTTGGAACCAATATTGTATGTGTGTGTGTTTACCTAGTTATGATATACAAGGTTTGAATTAAGTTCATCATCGTACGTACTAACACATATTTCCTCCCTTGCCACACACAGCCTGGTGATGTTACGTTAGCTGTGGGTATGATAGCCGGCGGGTCTGGCCTCATGTCCTTCCAACACCGCCGCACACCTGAAGCTGCCACACACCTGCAAAGCAAGGAAGCAAACACTAAAATAAACATCCGAAACACAATCTCGGATGACTACAGGACTCTCTCGGATGACCACGTAAGTAATGAATCATCTCTCATGTGTGTATGTGTGTGTGTGTGTGTATCTAATATTTTTATCATTCATCGCCATTAGCCTAATCTAACCAAACCTAACCTAACCTTCCTATTACAGATTGTCCCGAGAATGAATATGCAGAAGATGGCTAAATATGACCGCATGATCTGCAAGTTTGAGTACAGCCGAGCCCTGGATGCTGTCATGCTGTCCTTCATTGCTAACAAGTGTACAAGCATCTCTGTCGGGGTGTTGCAGGAGCTGATCAGGTGAGGAGAGAGAGAGAGAGAGAGTGCCGAAATAACTAATGAAAATCAAGAAAAATAACAAATAGCTTATGATGATAATAAATAAGAGTGTGTAATATTGTTTATTTGTGTGTTTTCCCAACCAGGCGCGGAGGTATCAGGACAGCAGTGGCCGGCCGGGATGTGAAGAAACTCACTCCCTTACTCAGCTTCATCATCAAAAACATCAGACATCCAGCTTACAAACCAGTACTAATGGATGTTGCAAATGTAGTTATAGGTAAGAAAGTGTGTGCGTGTAATCTTTTTTTATTTAATTTTTTATTTAAACATTCACACTTACAATAAACGCTCAAAGTTAATTTTTTTTATGACAAACTATTCTAAAAGCCTTGCGTGCGGCACTACCAATGAAATATTTGTAAATACATATACAATACACAATAATATATACCTCATGCAACAATATACACTTACACATGCATTCAGGTTATCACAAAACTGTATATATAAGAACATTAGAAAATAATTAAGCTGTAAAAGAAGGCCAGTTGAGTTGACTTCCACAAGTCAGCTATATGATAAGGAATAATGATCACAATTAACTATACTAGACTTTACATTAATTCTACATTGATTCCTTGACCTTCTCGTACTAGACTTTACATTAATTCTTTGACCCTTCCCTTGTTGACAGATGTTTACGGAGATTCACTGGATGAGAACCCGCAGCTTGTGAGGCATTTCAGGCGCTTGAAGGAAGAGGTGAGTGCTGGTGTGTGTGTGTGTGTGTGTGTGTGTGTGTGGAAAGGAAAACACTCACCCTTATTAACATATAGTTTGCAAGTTCTTTTTTTAATTATTGTTCATGTCTTGCTATCTAATCTTACTCATTTTTTTTTGTCTACCTCCATTACTTGAACTCAGACAAGGATAACCGACACTATATCCTAACACCTAACCTAACATTCCTTTCTCCCAGGTCTCGGCTGAGCTACAGTTGTGTGTTGAGCATAGTGCACTGATGGGAGCCATACAGATGTTCCTCACCACCTCCAACCCTCACACCAACACCTCCTCCTTAGTGAGTGTGCAGCAGCTCGCCAAGACAGAGTGTGCATCCACCCACGCCAGGATGATACACCCGTCATCATCCGCCCGCTCTGCCTCAAACCTGGTAGTGGATGTAAACTGACCCAACACACACACACACACACACAGACACCTACCTGTTTTTCGGAAAAGGAAATAAATATGCATTGTTCTACCTGTGTATGTATGTGTGTCTGTTAATAAGTTGTTTACGGCTACGAGGATTCCGAGGTGGATTCTATAAGCCTATGTGTCTGTTAGGCAAGTGTTTGTGTAGTGTAGGCCTACCAAGGTGTGTCTGTGTGTGTCTGTTAAGCCTGTTATCACCCTAAAGAAGGTAGCCAAGACAACACACGCCAGGATTGAAGGAGAATTATTGTGTGAAGTAAGTTTTTTTTCCTTTTTTTATTTATTTTTTATTTTGTGATGATGTCGAGGTGTTGAATGTGATGGTATGGGTTTAAGGAGACATTATTCTTCCTTCTCCCCCTGCACCTTGTCTTGTTGTAGGAAAGTATACAGAAGAGGGGCTTCCCAGACCTCTCGCTGTGTACCTTTTGTCAATTTTTTACGAACTGCACTTATTATGATGGTAGAATTATTGCAGCGCTAACCTCACTAGGTATTCAATAACTAATTGTGATAATGGATTGTGTGCAGGTAATAGTATGCATTAGACAGTCTGTATGAAATGATGGAATTTATTTATCTTTTTATTTTATTTTTTTGTCTACATTAATATGGTTCATGTGGTCTGTTTTATTTATTTATTTATTTTATTTCGAATGTTGGTTTATAAATGATACGATAATATTAGCGTTGGGAATGTAGAGCGATTTATTTATTTATTTTTCCCCTCCCAAACGCTCCTCCTTGAAAGGTTAGGACGAGCTGACTATAAGAGGCCGTCAGTGTATATCCATTTTGATCAGGGTTTCTATCGAGGTGGAGGGTAGCTATAATAGTGCACATGTCGAGGTGAAGAGGCAACCACTCGTACAACCTTTGTGCTCGTACTCAGAATCAGGGGACTCAGCAACCTGGAGACGTAATGTGCAGGTACTTGTGCAGTGAAGGACATAGTGTATTAGTGTGTCTTGAGGGAGTGTGGGCAGGGCAAGGCAAGGCAAAGGTGTGTTTGTTATCTATGTCCAGTGGAGGTAACCAAGTCTTAGGATGAGTGTAGTGTAAAGTGAAGGAAAGGAATTTATTATGATTGTCACTTTCTTGAGTACAGTGCAGGGAAGGAGGGATAATTTAATGGTCATAGGAAAGTGATGTCGTAATGTGGGCGAGGTGACCTATCTGTATTGTGAGGTCAATGTGTAATGTGCAGGGGCGTTTCTAGCACTTGAAAAGTAGGGGGCCACTTAGGGGCCAAGGTTAATGGGAGGGGAGCAAACGTAAGTTCCGTGTAAGGACCAATATTTCACTATTGTAACATTATTACACCAAGCTGATTTACCAAAGTAAAATTATGTCTTGAGATGCCCAGCTCGCTCTCTCTCTCTCTCTCTCTCTCTCTCTCTCTCTCTCTCTCTCTCTCTCTCTCTCTCTCTCTCTCTCTCTCTCTCTCTCTCTCTCTCTCTCTCTCTCTCTCTCTCACTATGGGTATTTTTCGTGTATTTTGTTTCTTTCATAAGCGACCATAAAAGTGGGGGGGGCCAACCCATGGGCCAGCTTAAAATCTGGCGGGGCCTTTTCTCCCCCCTGGCCCCCCCTTAGAAACGCCTCTGTACGTAAACCACACTGATGTATAACAATTGCCCTAATACTTCTAACACACAGAAAAACGATGAATAATGCATAATTTGTTTTAATATAATCGTAACAATACAAAATAATAACGTTAGATAGAAATTAAAATTTTAAAAAGCTCGTCTGACACTTTGCAACTGTGCCAATCTTGCAGCCATGTTGGAATTGAACTCGGCGAAGATTTTGTGGCTACGTCCTTCCTTTTCACGTCTAAAATTATAGTTTATCTTGAAATGTCAGTGTTGAACGTGATGGAGTGACTACATTAACCATCTGGGCTTCTTTAAGGTAAAGTTTCATAAATGGTTGTGATGTGTGAAAGTAATTATGGGAGAGTTTGACATAACATTAACCTCCCCGTCGGCGCGCGTCACCCTCCGCCATTTAAAAATTATACATTTTAACATTATAATTTTAACAGCCATTTATTATGATTACGCATGTCTTTATAATGTTCTATTCATTAGTTAGATACTTTGAACTTGTATTGCTTAAGTATTTATCAATTACTTAAAGAAAGCATTTGGTGTAGTGACATGACTGAGTTGATGGCGGCGTCGGCGGCCGCAAGGCGTCACCTAACTTATGTATGTTATACCATGTAAGTGTTAGTAGTGATGGTGTCACCTTACTTATCATGTGTTGTGGTGTTAAGTGTGATGCTGGGAAGGTAGGTTATGTTAGGTGGCCTGGCTGAGGGGGATAAAAATACGAGTGGTTAAGTTTCGTGCATGGAGGTAATGTTGCCGCCGCGTCCACCCAGCCACTCACCAACCCGAGGATAGAAAGGCAAGCTGAATTTCCTCCGCTATATGTTGATTTACTGTCTTTGATTAGGATTATGCATATCTTTTTTTATATAAATACGGTGTAATTATGTTCTATTTACATGTGTAGTGTTTCAATATGTGCGAATTATTGAAGAAAGTTTGGAGAAATAGTGTTTAGCGGTGAGGTAGCCGAGGTAGCCATCTTGATTCCTTACGCTGGCCAAGGTGATCTATTAGTACTTATTTTGTACACCTTACATTGTTATTTTTTTGTAATGTTCAGTATAGCATGCATAGTTTGTAGTATTATAATGGTCTGTTAGGCTGGCCGTGCTTGTGTTACTGAAATATGGCGAGGGATTTGGTATACTATAATAGGCTAACCGCGTATACTCCAAAGATGTTTGAATTTTACCGCTATTTATATTATTCAATCACTTTCATTATGGCTACGCATGATTTTCTTACATTATAAGCTATAACATCATTCTGCCTACATGTGTGATGCGTAAATATGTATATATTGATGAAGAAAGTGTCTAAATTTAGGTTTTAGCGGTGTTAGGCGGTAAGTGACGGGATGGTCACGTTAGCCATTACGCCGCCGCCTCACCATACCACTACCAAAAATGTTTGCTTCTTACCGCTATTTGTATTATAGATTCACTTTTATTATGGCTACGCATGATTTTATTATATTATACGCTATAATATTATTCTGCCTACATATATGATGCGGAAATATGTACCAATTGATGAAGAAAGTGTCTAAATTTTGGTTTTATCGGTGTTCGGCGGTGAGTTGGCGGGGGATGCAACCATCATGGGACTATAGCGCTGCGGGACTGGCCGTGGCGCATTACTTATATATATTTTGCAGCCCATAAATTTATATATTTTTTAAGTATAGCATGCATAGGTTGGGCTGTTTTCTAATAAACTAAAAATGAGAAATCATATTGACAACATTTTCAGTTTGCATTAAAATTATATAAAATAAAAGGGAGATACTGCATTTATTGTTGTCACAGCTTACAGGTACGGCAGCCGTACCTGTAACACCCAAGCTGATTTACCAAAGTAAAATTATGTCTTGTAATGCCCAGCTCTCTCTCTCTCTCTCTCTCTCTCTCTCTCTCTCTCTCTCTCTCTCTCTCTCTCTCTTTGGGTATTTTTCGTGTATTTTGTTTCTTGCATAAGCGACCTAAAAGTGGGGGGGCCAACCCATGGGCCAGCTTAAAATCTGGCGGGGCCTTTGCCCCCCACCCCCCACAGAAACGCCCCTGGTCAGTGTATATCCATTATGATCAGAGTTTTCTATCGAGGTGGAGGGTAGCTACTGCATATGCCGAGGTGAAGAGGCAACCACTCGTGCAACCTTTGTGCTCGTACTCAGGATCAGGGGGGACTCGGCAACCTGGAAACGTAATGTGCAGTACTTGTGCAGTGAAGGACATAGTGTATTAAGTATTAGTGTGTCGTGAGGCAGTGTGAGGCAAGGCAAGGTGTGGAGTAGGTGGACACAAATTTATTAGATTATCAGAAGAAAAAGACAAAATAATCAGAAAGGAAGAAATATATAAGTGACCCCCAAAGAAGATAAAGAAAACGGAAGTAAATCGAAAATAATGTGGACTTAATATAATATAACATTTATAAACCGACAACACGAAGAAACATTGCTTACTATTGATTGTATTTCACATATTGAATAGATCGATCCGGAGATAGGTAGAAAAAATAAGGTGATTTATTATTTTTATACTACCGCCCTCTGAAAAACAATACTAATATATTAAACAAAAAATAAGAATAAGGTATAATATATAGAAGATTTATATAGAATTAATAACAAAACTATAATATATATTCAGTAAGGTTTAATGTAAGTGTCAGTCCATTGGTGGTTGTCGTCTGTCCTCGTTAGGTAAACAACACCAGACTCACATTCTCTCAGGTGACTATTTACATCATTTCCTTATAAATAAACATACAAAAAGAGTGTATGGATGACAGGTGGTAGATGATGGGTGTGTGGATGAAGGGAGTTATATAATATAGGTGACATTGTAGTATTTAGTCTACTCTCACTCTATTGATAAAACCGGTGTGTGAATTTTCGGTTTTTATTGTATAATGGTTTGTATTATGTTAAGATAGTTTTATATGCTTATGTTCATGTTGATTGATTACGTGTGTCAAGACTAGGTAATGATATATATGGTAATTGTATATTTTACTCTCTCTCTCTCTCTCTCTCTCTCTCTCTCTCTCTCTCTCTCTCTCTCTCTCTCTCTCTCTCTCTCTCTCTCTCTCTCTCTCTCTCTTAACCTAACCTTATATACTTTAGTTTGATTGACTGTTTTATTTGGAAGATATACAAGATTAGTTAAGTTAGGAAGAAGAAAATGTATTACAATTACGTCACTCACCCTCTCTCAGCGATGGTCTAACAGTGTTGGTCCCAGTGCTGAGGATGCTGCAGGTGGGGCGGGGGCTGGCGGGGGGGTGTGCTAGGCGAGCGGGGTGCTGCCTACTCACACACTCACCCACACCTCTACCCTGTGTAAGTAATAGAAAATAGATAAAGAATGAAGGAAATGAAAGGAGAAAAGAATTGGTGTATGTGTGTGTGCTATATAAGGGGAAGGTAATGTAAGTTTGTAGGGAAATAAAAGGAAATGAGGGGAGGGAGGGGAAAAAAATTGGTGTCTGTGCTTGTGGGATTAAAAAGGGAAGATATAATTTGTATGTGTTATTTAAGGGGGTAGATAATATAAGCTTGTAAATAAAAAGAGTAATAAACTACATAACACATAACTACCTAGGAATATCAACCTAACATTTAACAACCTAGGAATATCAACCTAACCTAACCTTGCCCTCCTCTCCAGGGTGTGGTGGGGGTATTGGCCGCAGGGTTAAAATGGACGCCACAGTCAAGGTCACCGCCGGAGGGTCAGGAGCCACAGATCAAGGATGTGCCTGACCTTCTCAACACTGCCACCTCAGACGGATCACTCGATAGTGCATTCCAGGTGAGTGTGTTGGGGGAAGGTGTGTGCGTGTGTGTCGACTTCCTTTGGTGTTGTCGGGGGAAGGTGTGTTAGGTTGGGTGTGTGGCGTAAAGTATGGTTTTTTTTTTATTATTGTGTGTGGTGTTTGTTGTTAGAAGGTGTGTTTGGTGTGTGTCGTAAAGTATTATTTATTTTTTATCTAGGGTTTTGTCGTAAGGTGTGTGTTGTGTGTGTGTGTGTGTCGTAGATCTATATTATACATGTGTTAGTATATAGTATAGTAAAATCATCTTTATTACCCAGGGTCTGCATAAGCTGAGTGCGTGTGTGTGGCGTACATCTATATTTCTTATGCGTTATAGTATAGTATATAATATAATAAAATCACCTTTATTCCTCAGGGTCTGCACAAGCTGTCTGCATGTGTGTATGTGGGTGTCGTGTGTGTGTGGCATACATTTATATTATACATGTGTTAATATATAAGTATAGTAAAATCACCTTTACTTTCCAGGGTTTGCACAAGTTGTCTTCGTGGGTAAGCAGTAAGAAGGTAGACTTTCAGAAGGATGTGAAGGGCAAGGAACAGTTTGGAAAGTAAGTCAATATTACTTGTGTTATAAAGTATGAAGAAAAAAAGAATTAAATGTAGAAAAAGAAACTTAGATATTTAGTATAAGAAGATATAATTAAATTTGTAAGTGAGTCAGTTTATTTATCATTAAAAAGGAATACTATTACTATTACTTAATGTACAAAGAATCTATTTAATTTAACAAAGGTAAAATTACTTTCTTATTTACCCAAGGAGTTTGTATAAGAACATAAGGAATTAAAGATAAGAAAAATATAAACAAAACAACAATACCTTAAATTTACCAGGAGAGTAACAAATTAATTATACACTAACAAACAAACAGGTAGAAATATGTACTGTACTTATGTGATAGTAAAGTGTGTGTGTGTGTGTGTGTGTGTTGCAGGTTGATCACTCTCATAGACCAAGGCAGCATTCGCACCCCCCCCGCCTCCCTCCTGGCTGCCCTCAAGAGCCTCACAAGGATGGGCGTGCGCAGCGACACACATGTGGTGCAGGTGTGTGGGTGTGTGTGAGACGGGTGTGTGGCTGGGATAGGGATGGGTGTGTGTGTGTGTGGCAGAACGGGTGTGTGTGTTGTTTATATATATATATATATATGACATTATTATTACCTGAAATGAGTTTGTAATTAATTCTATCTTCATTTCTGTCAACCCTCTGTGATTTATTTTCCTTTTTCCTCCTTCTTCCACCTCCATTATTATACTATCCGTTCATGTGTTCGTTCGTCCGTTCGTCCACACAGTCGATTGAGAACCAGCTGCTTTGGAACATAAGGAAAGTGTCATTCCCCGTCCTGCTGTCCATTCTACTCTTCCACGCCAACCACCAGAACACTGACCTCGAAAAAAAGGTATTGGCCTAACTAAAACACAACTAAAATTATAGTCAAATATTTATTACATTCAATTATCTTGTTTTTTATCTCACATTTACACTGACCTCGTAAAAAAGGTATTGGCTTAACTAAAACACATTGGAAATTATAGTTAAATATTCATTACATTCAATTATAACCTTAACTAACTAACTCACTTTACGAGACACGATTTTACAAACAAACACTGTGTCTAGTAATGTTTAAGTCAATATTTGTTGTGGATTGTGATAATGATGTGACCCTTGAACTGTTTCCACTGTGTTGTATGAATTGTTTGAAGGATGGAGAGAGAAGGGAGAGGTTTTAGGGGTGTGAAGGGAGAGGATAGAGTCACTTGAGTACAGGGTAGTAGAGAGAGGTGGTAAGTGTTGCATGAATGTTACAAGTGTTGTGTTGTCAGGTGCTGCGTGAGGCTGTGGATGCAGTACAGCGGCGGTGGGTGGAGGTGAGTAAGTCTTCAGAGGTGGAGTTGCTGTACCTCCGCCACACACTCTTCACCTCAGAGTTCTTAGGTCACCTGGATGACCGCACCACCGAGCTGGCGGCACAGATGACCTACGAGGAGCTGGCCAAGGTGTTCTGTGCCCTGGGCTCGGTGCAGCGCCGCGCCACGCCAGTCATCCGGAGTCTGGCCTTCCACATGGCACGCCAGGCTGAGCATCTCCCTCCCAAGATGCTGAGTAACCTGCTGTTTGCTGCACAATCCCTCACCTTCCCTGACCCCGTGCTGCTGGAGAAGGTGGCAGCTGACCTGGCACCACAGATCCCACAGATTGACAAGCCGGCTCTAGTGGGCAGTGTGCTGTTCTGTGCCGGTCAGCTGCGTTGGCGGTGTCCCGTGGTGCTGGAGGCTCTGGCCGAGTGGGTGGAGAAGAATGCCTCCGCCTGTCCTGTCCAGACCCTGGCGGCCATGGTCATCACGCTGGCCAATGTGTCCTATCTCCCTAATGACATGGACTCTCTGTTCAACGTGGTGTTGCCTCGCCTCACCCCGGGCTCACTGAGCCGAGCCTCGGCCTGGCTGGACGTGGTGTGGGCACTGGTGGTGCTGGGCAGGGCTGACGCCCACCTGGTGGCCTCTGTGCTGAACCCAGTCTTTGTGTCAGCCGTCACCACCGCTGAGCCTCAGCACCGGCCGGGTGTGAGGCTCAAGCTGCTCAACGTGGATGCAGCGGCCGGCCTACTCATACCCGGGTACTCTGGGCCCAGGCTGGAGACTGGAGAGTTGGAAGGGGCAGCCGTGCCTGTACGGAGCAGGGAGGAGCTGAGGCTGTCCCGCCTAGTGCTGGGCACACTACACAACCTGCTGCCCCCCCCACGCTACCTGCTGCAGAACCTTCACGCCCCCATGGGTGTGCACGTGGACGGGGAGCTGCTGGTGGATGGGCAGGGGCGGCCACTACCCATCCAGGACCATGGGGGTGCCCTGGGGGGGAAGGACCCTCCTTCCCCTCCCCCTAAAGGTGCCGTCAGGTTGGGTGTTCTGGTGTGGGGCTTCAGGGACTACACTACGGGCACACAGGAGCTGGTGGGCAGTGCTCGGCTGGGTGTGAAGCTGGTGGAGGCCCGGGGGTGCCGTGCCCTGCAGGTGCCATACTTTGAGTACAGCACCAAGGCAAAGACGCTGAAAAACGTGCAGTACCTTGAGGCTAAGATCAAGGAGGTCATTGCCATGGTAAGTTAGGCAGCGGCCGTCCTGTGTACATACTAACGTATTCTTGTGATTATGATGGCCTAGATGGTTTTAATAAAATAATTCAGTACTTCACTGTTTTACTGAGAGCAGCAGGTGTTAGGACTGTATTCAGACACCATGGTTGTCTTGTGTAAATCGAGTCCGACTGTTCCTCTGACTTGGCCTTTGAGTACAAGCAACACCTGCATGCATTACCTGCTCAGTGCATTGCTGGCCTGCAGATGGCATTGTATTTGTTAATTATCTTTATATTTATTGATTTTATTAGTAGGATTATGAAATAGTGTTCGTGGCAGTCAATTTGTGTAATTAGTTCGTATTTATTTTGTGTAGGTACTAATTGTGTTATCCATACATCATTTAACAAACACAAATCATCCTTACTCTCCTAGATGGAAGGATAAAGATGAGATGGGGTGTAGCAGTGGTTAGGAGAGTCAGGCCTATCACCACCACCATTCACCACCACCACCACCACCACCACCACCACCACCTCGTCAGCTGATTCACTTATAGGAAGGAAGGTAAGTGTTGCTGGTGTTTGGTTATGTAGGTTCACGGCAGCTCCTGGGTGAGAGGGACAGCGCGCTCTCCACCCTAGCAGGACTATATTATTATGGTTATAGATAACTAGTTCGGGGGAATTATTTTTTTTATATAGGTTGGTTAGTGTGCTTCTGTGCATGGTAATATTATTTGACAGGGTGTAGTTATGGTTATTTATTTTGTTGTGTTGTGTCAAGAGACATCCTTCCCTACCGCCGTGACAGTCACCCTTATTTAACACCATGATAATAATGGTGTTTAAAGTGTTATGTTCAGCTTTACGTGGCATGGGTGTGGCAGGAAAGGTGAATGTGATCCTGTAGTACCTGTAGGGAAGGGCGGCAGGGGTTGGCAGGGCCCAGGGAATGTGTAATAAGGTAGTAACTAACTTCTTGTGACCGCTAGCAGCCAGACAGGATATCTGACCTGGTGATATTTCTTCGTTTTAAACCTTCCCTGTTCCTCTACATGTCATTTTGAGGGATGGAGGAGCAGTAACACATCATTCTTCACCATTAATAGTGGAGGGATATAAAGAAAACATTACCTATTAAGCGTAAGAACATCAACAAGCTTCAACAGGCACAGCTGGGTGGCGGCCGTGCTGACATTGTTGATCACGTATATACAAAACCAAAATTGAGATTATTATTATACACAGGAAAGCAATTATATATACTTTAAAAAATCGTCTCAAATGCCTAACTGTTTCCCTACATAAACATTTGTTATATTTGATTCGTATTTATTTCATGAAAAAATGTTTATTTCTAAGGTCAATCATAAAATCAATAAATAGAATAAAGCAATAATAATGAAATTAAACCAATATAAACCATAGAATAGAATATATAAAAAATATTCAAACAGAAAGTAAACCCTAAATAAGCCATAGAAAAAAGAAAAACGGTAAAAACAATGACAAAATGAGAAAAAAACCGTAATTATTTGTTTACATCAAAAAGTGTTAATTTTTGTGTGTTAGGTACAGTAAAATAAGTGTTATGACATGGTGACTACCAAGGATAGAGATGAAGGTGAGTGTGTTGTGTTGTAAGTGTGTTATGGTGTGTTGTAAGTGTGTTATGGTGTGTAGTAAGTGTGTTATGGTGGGCTGAAGGGCAGCCAGGCTGCCGAATCGACTTAAATACCGATGTACCGAAAGGCTTCTAATGCCTGTAATACCGCCCCGAAAATACAGGTATGTCGGTATACCGGATAGGTGCATATCCCTAGACACACATACACACACTCAGCTGATGCCAGGCAATGTAATCTGATTGTGTTTCTGATGAATAATTATAATACTTAGGGCACCAGTGGTGTTGCATATCACGTATATATGTGGAGTTTGGTGTTGTGTGTGTGTGTGTGTGTGTGTGTGTGTATTAACAAGTGTAGCATTATGAGCGTAGGTAAAGATAATAGGCTTGTAGACTACACATTAAATGACACTACCTTAGGAAGGTCATATAGTGTGAGGGACTTGGGAGTTCAAATAAACAGTGACTTGCGTCCCAGGGAACAGTGTATTATAGCTAGAAATAGGGCCAACAAGATACTGGGATTTATTAGGTGTGTGACAAATAGGAGTTCTGAGGTCATTCTGAGGTTGTATTTAGCGCTAGTTAGACCCCACCTAGATTATGCAGCTCAATTTTGGTCCCCTTATTATAGGAAGGATATAGGCTCCTTGGAGGATGTCCAGAGAAGAATGACCAAGATGATTCAGGGGCTGAGAAATTTACCCTACAAAGATAGGTTAAAACGTCTTAATCTCCACTCCCTAGAGAGAAGGAGGGCAAGAGGGGATATGATTGAGGTTTTCAAATGGATAAAAGGAATTAATAAGAGAAACATTGATCCGGTTTTATAAATTAGTAGTCAGGATAGGACACGTGGAAATGGGTACACACTAGAAAAACTTAGATTCAGGACAGACCTAGGTAGATATTGGTTCACTAACAGAGTGGTGAACGATTAGAATAGGCTGGGTAGACACGTAGTAAGTGGTGAGTCAATAGGTAGCTTTAAAAGACGGTTGGATCAGAGTATGGATAGGGATGACAGGTGGGATGGATAAATATTGGATTATTCCAAGGGTGGGGGACAAGGAACTGCCTCGTGTAGGTCATTAACTGGCCTCTTGCAGTCTTCTCATTTCTTATGTTCTTATATTGCAGTTTGCTCAACGATTTGTGTGGTACAGTCAATAGATATTAATGGTAAGTTGTATTTCTTCATGTTTTTTTGTTATTTTATTATGTACTGGATCTATCTCGTGTATTTACTCTTCCGTGACTCTATATAACTTATCATACTCATACAAGACTCCAAGCATTCATATTCCCCTTTTAATTCATACATCCGTTACTCCATAAACTCCATCACATTCTATTGTTTAATACAGTATAGTTCCCCCTAAGGCCGTCCAACACACATTGCACCGTTTTCTTCACGTGTATCAATATGCTTCGTCTAAATTTGTCTCGAGTTTGTGTAACGGAGACTGAGCGGGATTTCCTCTCCTCACAGGCGGAGGATGGAAGACTTGTGTAAGATGAAAGAAAAAGAGAGAAAATAAATACAGACAGACAGGGGAAGGAGGCAAACAGTAGTGGTTCTGGTTAAGAAGAGAAAAAAATGAATAAATATAGACGTATAAACATAGGTCAGGTGCTTTCAATAGATGCTTGGACAGTGAGACGAGAAGAGGAATGAGAGAGAGGGAGGGAGGGAGAGAGAGTCCGCTAGGTGGCCGACCCTGCAAACAGAGAGAGAGAGAGAGAGAGAGAGAGAGAGAGAGAGAGAGAGAGAGAGAGAGAGAGAGAGAGAGAGAGAGAGACGTAGCAGAGAGAGAGAGAGAGAGAGAGATCACAATTGACATTAAAAGCACCGGTAGGAGGCTCAGAAGGCTGGGAAAAAAGGGAAAAAGAAAAAAATGGTGTGGTTAGTTTGTATAGCGGTGTGAAAATTCGACCCTCGTATTAGTGTGGAAGATCAACTTGACTTGTTACCAGTTGAGAGAGAGAGAGAGAGAGAGAGAGAGAGAGAGAGAGAGAGAGACAGACAGACTAAACACTGAAGATATCCAGTTTTTTTTGCTCTACTTAATGTTATTTTCTAATCACTTCCTGTCTCTCTTCAACTCGTGATTAAAATATTACGATTATTATTATTACTCGTTAACTGAGGGTGGAAGAGAGGACGAAAGGAAGATAAATAAGGAAGTACCGTATTATGCAAAGAATTAATGGGAGTCTCTGTACCATAGAAAGTCTTTATTAGGGGGGACTGAAGGAGAATTAAGAAATGAAAGATGACATTTGAAGGATGTGATGAAATTAAGTAAAGGTCAAAGTTATGAGTTATGGGAAATACAAAAGGTTAGTGTGTGTATGTATATGTGTGTGTGTGTGTGTGTGTGTGTGTGTATGTGTGTGTGTATGTGTGTGGATCGTGAGAAGGAGTGGTTGCAAGAGTGTATGTAAGATGTGGGAAAGTGGAGGAGGAGGAGGAGGAGGAGCCAGGAAGATGTAATAGAGGAGGAGGAGGGAGAGGAAGAGGAGTTGAAATGGAGGAAAGATAAGAAGGAGGAGTGCTGGGAAAGTGAAGGAAGAAATGATGATGAGGGAGGAAGATACTGAAGAGGAGGAGGAGGTGTAGGTGTGGAGGTGACTGTGTGTGTGTGTGTATGTGTGTGTGTGTGTGTGAGAAGAGCAGAGCGTGTGCATAACAAAGGCTTCTCTCTCCACACACACACACACACACACACACACACACACACACACACACACACCTCCCTGTCTATATTGCCTGCAGACGGGCGGCAGAAGGGAGGTTGAAGCGTGAGATGGGCGTGAGGTGGGCGGTTCCATAACACTTACCCCCACCCATCACCCCTCCACCCCTCCCCTCCCCCCCATCACCCCCATCGCCTCTTGTATTGCAGTATAAGTCATTATTATAACCGACATGATGCTCCTTGTTATCTGTGGAATCCGTTAGCTCGTCCTGTTACTTATAAGAAGATCAAGACGTAAGATAGAGGATTAAGGTTATGTTTGTGGTGTTCGATCCCCCTTTTATTATTATTG
>JAPQNM010000029.1:1072305-1077305 GCA_029783475.1 Metacarcinus magister | reverse complement strand
TAGTTTTCTCCTACACTTTCTTATTTATTTTTAGTACTCCTCCTCCTCCTCCTCCTCCTCCTCCTCCTCCTCCTCCTCCTCCTCCTCCTCCTCCTCCTACTACTACTACTGAATTAATAAGTATTCATATGGTTTCTCCTTGCGTATAGTGCAAGAACACACACACACACACACACACACACACACACACACACACACACACACACACGTCTGAGAATCTCGTGTAGGTATTTGGCTTCCCTACGAATGCAAATTTATACTGCAGGTGCACCCTACGCACACACACACACACACACACACACACACACACACACACACACACACACACACACACACACGCTTGAGGCAGCACAGGTGAACTCAATTAGTGTTACCTGCTGACGTCTCCATCGTGAGAGAGAGAGAGAGAGAGAGAGAGAGAGAGAGAGAGAGAGAGAGAGGAGAGAGAGAGAGAGAGAGAGAGAGAGAGAGAGTTTCATTGATTGGCCAATAAATGAATCGTGACTTGTATAATGTAGATACTAAAGAGAAAGAATTGAATGTCTGAAAATTAATGAGAAAACCTGATTAATGAAAAATATTTAATGAGAGAAAGAAAAAGAGAGAGAAAGAGAATAGAAAGAAGAAGAGGAAGATGTATAAAAGAAAATTATTTGAATATTTATTGCTATCATTATTTTGTATTCATATATAAACACAAATAAATAGAGATGCCAATGTGTGTGTGTGTGTGTGGGTGTGTGTGTGTGTGTGTGTGTGTGTCTCAGGTACACACAAACACACGCACACACGCACGTGCTTCGTAGGTGACCCGTGAAGCTTCATTTAGAGTGTGTCGAAGCTTCAAAACACTTAACGAACATTGTGTTGAGGAGAAACTGAAGCTAGGAAAAGTGTACAGAGGAGGAGGAGGAAGAGGAAGAGGAACACATAGGAACACATAGGAAGAACAAACAGCAACAGGCCTGCTGGCCCTTACGAGGCTGTTTGTGAGTACACTATCTAGTCTAGAGTGAAGGATACAGGATAGTAAGGGTGAAGGCTTCTCTTAGCATAGGTGGAACTTATTAATATTTTGAAACTTATTATTATTTTGAAAACTCGTGAAGGTTATTCTAAGTGTGTTTTTATTGTGTTTTGGTTGTGTTTTGGTTGTGTTGATCAGGAATCTGGACTCAGTTTTATCATTACTGTCACGGAAATGCATTGTTCAGTTTTGGGCCGAAATTTGCCACCAGAATTGAGGTCGAAATCTTCTTTGTCATTTTACTATGAAACTATTACTCCTACAGTTTAAATGTTTATATACAAATTTATTAAGCTTGATGAGCTCTATCTAAATATCATATCAGATTTAAAATATATTGAACCGTTTAAGAAAAAAATAATGTTTTGTGTAGGTTTTGTGAAAAACACAAATGTATAATTTTCTCAATAACCAATAGTCCAATTTTATTTCTGTATAGCTCAAAAGAACGGGCGTCTCATGCTCTATCTTTACTATTATATACTTTTTTTCCGTAAACCTCATATTTTTCGAGTTATTTCAAAAAACGTAAATTCTTGAAAAAAATCTAAGGGTGTCACCTGGGAAATTTGGTGAAAAATTTCCACACCTCAGAATGTGATGAAAATTTCTACAATAATGTTTTGGGTCAAAATGAACACGAATCTGGACTTATTTTCATCATTACTGTAATATCAAACCCAGCCATGGCTAGCAGGGAAAGGAAGGCCAACCAAGACCAGACTGTCACTACCACTACTGCTACCACTATTTCCTGGCAAGCGATGTCAGGCCACTAGCGACGTCTTTTGAATCGACATTTCGTAAGTTAGGTACATCAGGATGAACTTACTCAAAGTTTGCTACGTTAACGGATAGTATTTTAGTTGTGGATTGGCTTCTAAATATTTGTCAAGTCTATTTTTGAACGTAGTAATTGTTTTACTGTCGACGACATTGGCGGGCAGGGAGTTCCAAACGTTAACGATCCGATTGAAAAAGAAGTGCTTGGCTTTGTTTGATGTGAATCTTTTACCAGTAATCTTAAAAGAATGATGTCTTCTTGTTATATTTGATCAATCAAAAGTAATGTAATCTTCTGTATTGATATTATCGAATCCTTTGATTATCTTGAACATTTCAATGAAATCCCCTCGCATCCTTCGTTTCGGTGGTAATGGCAGGTTAAACATAACTTATTGCCAGTATTAACCCTTACACTGCCGAGGTCTTTTCTAAGTGTTCGATTTATAGATTTTTTTTTAAATTTTGATTTTATTCAAATTTTTCTTATTAATGATAAAAATAAATATTAATGATAAAAATAAATATTAATGATAAAAATAAATATTAATGATAGGAGGAGGAGGAGGAAGAGGAGGAGGAGGAAGAGGAGGAGGAGGAGCAAAGGGTGTGTCAGATATTTGTGGTAAGGTTAAGGAATAGGAGGAGGACGGAGGGAGGTAGAGGAGGAGGAGGAGGAGGAAGAGGAAGGGGGGAGGGTTTTAATGGCTAACACGTCAAACAGACCACATGTAGGCTACTCAAACACCTCCTCCTCCTCCTCCTCCTCCTCCTCCTCCTCCTCCTCCTCCTCCTCTAGGGAAGACCTACTCCTTGCTGTTGATCTATTGTGTGTGTGTGTGTGTGTGTGTGTGTGTGTGTGTGTGTGTGTGTGTGTGTGTGTGTGTGTGTGTGTGTGTGTGTTTTATTTGTATTTTTCAGTTACTTTCGAATGTTATTTTCTGAAGTCACTTTGAAAATATATCGAAAAAAAAATCAATAATATTAAGACATTTTTCTTCTGATGAAATTTTTTTTTTAGCAAACATTTGTGATTTAGTCTTCATTTATTTATGTATTTATTTATTTATTCATTTTTCTCTGTTGACATGTATTGACTTACCGAAGCGTTACATTGAACACACACACACACACACACACACACACACACACACACACACACACACACACACACACACACACACACACACACACACACACACACACACATTGCAAACTGGAAATATTACGTCAAAATAATTTATCATTTCTAGTATATTTTCCTTCCTACCTTGCCTTCTCTATCCTTTTCTTCTTCTATCTAAGAGGTGTAGAGGAGGAGGAGGAGGAGGAGGAAGAGGAAGAGGAAGAGGAAGAGGAGGGTGTTTACTCTGGCTTGAGGTGGGAAAGGAAAGGAAAGAAGGAAAAGGAAATGAAGGAAAACATTACGGTGGTGGTGGTGGTGGTGGTGGTGGTGGTGGTGTTTTTTTTTCCCAGGGTAAATAGTGTGTTTGTTTTGGTGATGTGCTGGTGCCCACTGTTTATTTATTTATTTATTTTTTCCTCTCTCTCTCTCTCTCTCTCTCTCTCTCTCTCTCTCTCTCTCTCTCTCTCTCTCTCTCTCTCTCTCTCTCTCTCTCTCTCTCTCTCTACAGTATTTTTATTCTTTTCCTCCTGTCCTCATTTCTTTTTTTTTGGGTGTTTTCATTCTTTCTCTCTTTACCTACTTTCTTTATTTCTCTTTTTCCTTCTTTGTTTTTTTTCTTTCTTTTGTTTCCTTACTTACTGTTTGCCTGTCTGTCTGCCTGCTTGTCTGTCTGTCTGTCTGTCTGTCTGTCTGTCTGTCTGTCTGTCTATCCTCTCTGTTTGTCTATCAGTCTGTGTATGTGTATCTATATCTATCTATCTATCTATCTATCTATCTATCTATCTATCTATTTTTCTCTCATAATTATAAAAGGTAATGCAATGTAAGTACAAGGAAGTTTAAATAATAACAATAATTAATAACAGTAATTAATAACAATGATTCATAACACTATTTAATAACAGTATTTTAATAACTGAAGACAATATATTATTTTTTATTTCTTGCTGTCTCTCTAATTCCATCATGACCGGTCGAGGTGTGTGTGTGTGTGTGTGTGTGTGTGTGTGTGTGTGTGTGTGTGTGTGTGTGTGTGTGTGTGTGTGTGTGTGTGTGCGCTTGCTTACTCAGACAACGTTTTCCCTCACAATTTTGACCTCAAATTTTACGCTTTGTGGTGCACTGAGAACGTGACAGGAGGAGGAGGAGGAGGAGGAGGAGAAGAAGAAGAAGAAGAAGAAGAAGAAGAAGAAGAAGAAGTATTTTCACCTCCACATTCTTATCTCTTACTCAATCGTATTTTATCATTATTATTATTATTATTATTATTATCTTTCTCTTTCTTCTTCATTAATATTATCTCCTCACCACCACCACCACCACCACCACCACCACCACCACCACCACCACCACCACCACCACCACCACCACCACCACCACCACCTTCCCTTCCCTTCTCCTCCTCCATAGATAGGTAAACAAATACCTAAACTTCCCTTCCCTTCCCTTCACCCTCCTCTACCTTGCTTCCTCCTCCCTCATGCCAGACCAAAATAAAAAGAAATAGAGAGAGAGAAAGAAAGAAAGAAAGTATACGTGCTGTGGTCTGTGTCTAGGGGGGGTAGGGGGGTATGTTGGGCAAGGGGGGGGTAGGGGGGGCAGACAGGTGTATCGGGCACAACTTTCCATATGTCATTCACCTGTTTTTCCCATGCCCAGGTGAGAGAGAGAGAGAGAGAGAGAGAGAGAGAGAGAGAGAGAGAGAGAGAGAGAGAGTCACTAATTTAACCCCTTATTCACTGTTCGTATTAACTTGGCGAATAAGCCCCGCCCATCGCCCCGCCCACGCCCAGTTACAACCAATCATGTGCGTTCTAATCCTAACCTAACTTAACTTAACTAATCCTAACCTAACCTAACCTAACCTAACCTACTGTCTCTCTCTCTCTCTCTCTCTCTCTCTCTCTCTCTCTCTCTCTCTCTCTCTCTCTCTCTCTCTCTCTCTCTCTCTCTCTCTCTCTCTCCTCTTCTATCTCCTTCTTTCTCTTTTGTCTTTTCCTTTCTTTCTTATTTATCTTTTCTTTCCTTCTTCTTCTTCTTCTTCTTCTTCTTCTTCTTCTTCTT
>JAPQNM010000029.1:1062305-1069805 GCA_029783475.1 Metacarcinus magister | reverse complement strand
AATATATATTAATGATAAAAATATATATTAATGATAAAAATAAATATTAATGATAAAAATAAATAATAATGATAAAAATAAATATTAATGATAAAAATATATATTAATGATAAAAATATATATTAATGATAAAAATATATATTAATGATAAAAAATAAATAATAATGATAAAAATAAATATTAATGATA
Organism: Metacarcinus magister; assembly: GCA_029783475.1. Classification (NCBI taxonomy): domain Eukaryota; kingdom Metazoa; phylum Arthropoda; class Malacostraca; order Decapoda; family Cancridae; genus Metacarcinus; species Metacarcinus magister. The sequence goes on along the minus strand of JAPQNM010000029.1, from coordinate 1,069,616 downwards.
AAAATAAATATTAATGATAAAAATATATAATAATGATAAAAATAAATATTAATGATAAAAATGAAGATTAATGATAAAAATAAATATTAATGATAAAAATAAATATTAATGATAAAAATATATATTAATGATAAAAATAAATATTAATGATAAAAATAAATATTAATGATAAAAATAAATATTAATGATAAAAATAAATATTAATGATAAAAATAAATATTGATGATAAAAATAAATATTATTGATAAAAATATATATTAATGATAAAAATAAATATTAATGATAGAAATAAATATTAATGATAAAAATATATATTAATGATAAAAATATATATTAATGATACAAATAAATATTAATGATAAAAATATATATTAATGATAAAAATAAATATTAATGATAAAAATAAATATTAATGATAAAAATAAATATTAATGATAAAAATAATATTAATGATAAAAATAAATATAATGATAAAAATAAATATTAATGATAAAAATATATATTAATGATAAAAATATATATTAATGATAAAAATATATATTAATGATAAAAATAATAATAATGATAAAAATAAATATTAATGATAAAAATATATATTAATGATAAAAATATATATTAATGATAAAAATAAATATTAATGATAAAAATAAATATTAATGCTAAAAATATATATTAATGATAAAAATAAATATTAATGATAAAAATATATATTAATGATAAAAATATATATTAATGATAAAAATATATATTAATGATAAAAATAAATATTAATGATAAAAATAAATATTAATGATAAAAATAAATAATAATGATAAAAATAATATTAATGATAAAAATATATATTAATGATAAAAATATATATTAATGATAAAAATATATATTAATGATAAAAATAAATATTAATGATAAAAATAAATATTAATGATAAAAATATATATTAATGATAAAAAATAAATATTAATGATAAAAATAAATATTAATGATAAAAATGAATATTAATGATAAAAATTAATATTAATGATAAAAATAAATATTAATGATAAAAATAAATATTAATGATAAAAATAAATAATAATGATAAAAATATATATTAATGATAAAAATTAATATTAATGATAAAAATAAATATTAATGATAAAAATAAATACTAATGATAAAAATATATATTAATGATAAAAATAAATATTAATGATAAAAATAAATATTAATGATAAAAATATATATTAATGATAAAAATAATATTAGTGATAAAAATATATATTAATGATAAAAATATATATTAATGATAAAAATATATATTAATGATAAAAATAAATATTAATGATAAAAATAAATATTAATGATAAAAATAAATATAATGATAAAAATAAATATTAATGATAAAAATATATATTAATGATAAAAATATATATTTATGATAAAAATATATATTAATGATAAAAATAAATATTAATGATAAAAATAAATATTAATGATAAAAATATATATTAATGATAAAAATAAATATTAATGATAAAAATAAATATTAATGATAAAAATGAATATTAATGATAAAAATATAATATTAATGATAAAAATAAATATTAATGATAAAAATAAATACTAATGATAAAAATATATATTAATGATAAAAATAAATATTAATGATAAAAATAAATATTAATGATAAAAATATATATTAATGATAAAAATAAATATTAGTGATAAAAATATATATTAATGATAAAATATATATTAATGATAAAAATATATATTAATGATAAAAATAAATATTAATGATAAAAATAATATTAATGATAAAAATAAATATTAATGATAAAAATGAATATTAATGATAAAAATGAATATTAATGATAAAAATAAATATTAATGATAAAAATAAATATTAATGATAAAAATAAATAATAATGATAAAAATATATATTAATGATAAAAATATATATTAATGATAAAAATAATATTAATGATAAAAATAATATTAATGATAAAAATAAATACTAATGATAAAAATATATATTAATGATAAAAAATAAATATTAATGATAAAAATAAATATTAATGATAAAAATATATATTAATGATAAAAATAAATATTAGTGATAAAAATATATATTAATGATAAAAATATATATTAATGATAAAAATATATATTAATGATAAAAATAAATATTAATGATAAAAATAAATATTAATGATAAAAATAAATAATAATGATAAAAATAAATATTAATGATAAAAATATATATTAATGATAAAAATATATATTAATGATAAAAATAAATATTAATGATAAAAATAAATATTAATGATAAAAATAAATATAATGATAAAAATAATATTAATGATAAAAATATATATTAATGATAAAAATATATATTAATGATAAAAATAAATATTAATGATAAAAATAAATATTAATGATAAAAATAAATATTAATGATAAAAATAAATATTAATGATAAAAATAAATATTAATGATAAAAATAAATATTAATGATAAAAATATATATTAATGATAAAAATAAATATTAATGATAAAAATATATATTAATGATAAAAATATATATTAATGATAAAAATATATATTAATGATAAAAATAAATATTAATGATAAAAATAAATATTAATGATAAAAATAAATAATAATGATAAAATAAATATTAATGATAAAAATATATATTAATGATAAAAATATATATTAATGATAAAAATATATATTAATGATAAAATAAGTAATAATGATAAAAATAAATATTAATGATAAAAATATATATTAATGATAAAAATATATATTAATGATAAAAATAAATATTAATGATAAAAATAAATATTAATGATAAAAATATATATTAATGATAAAAATAAATATTAATGATAAAAATATATATTAATGATAAAAATATATATTAATGATAAAAATATATATTAATGATAAAAATAAATATAATGATTAAAATAAATATTAATGATAAAAATAAATATTAATGATAAAAATATATATTAATGATAAAAATATATATTAATGATAAAAATAAATATTAATGATAAAAATAAATATTAATGCTAAAAATATATATTAATGATAAAAATAAATATTAGTGATAAAAATATATATTAATGATAAAAATATATATTAATGATAAAAATATATATTAATGATAAAAATAAATATTAATGATAAAAATAAATATTAATGATAAAAATAAATAATAATGATAAAAATAAATATTAATGATAAAAATATATATTAATGATAAAAATATATATTAATGATAAAAATATATATTAATGATAAAAATAAATATTAATGATAAAATAAATATTAATGATAAAAATATATATTAATGATAAAAATAAATATTAATGATAAAAATAAATATTAATGATAAAAATATATATTAATGATAAAAATATATATTAATGATAAAAATAAATATTAATGATAAAAATGAATATTAATGATAAAAATTAATATTAATGATAAAAATAAATATTAATGATAAAAATAAATATTAATGATAAAAATAAATAATAATGATAAAAATAATATTAATGATAAAAATAAATATTAATGATAAAAATAAATATTAATGATAAAAATAAATATTAATGATAAAAATAAATATTAATGATAAAAATAATATTAATGATAAAAATATATATTAATGATAAAAATAAATATTAATGATAAAAATAAATATTAATGATAAAAATAAATATTAATGATAAAAATAAATAATAATGATAAAAATATATATTAATGATAAAAATATATATTAATGATAAAATAAATATTAATGATAAAAATATATATTAATGATAAAAATATATATTAATGATAAAAATAAATATTAATGATAAAAATAAATATAATGATAAAAATAAATATTAATGATAAAAATAAATAATAATGATAAAAATATATATTAATGATAAAAATATATATTAATGATAAAAATAAATATTAATGATAAAAATATATATTAATGATAAAAATATATATTAATGATAAAAATATATATTAATGATAAAAATATATATCAATGATAAAAATATATATTAATGATAAAAATATATATTAATGATAAAAATAAATATTAATGATAAAAATAAATATTAATGATAAAAATATATATTAATGATAAAAATATATATTAATGATAAAAATAAATATTAATGATAAAAATATATATTAATGATAAAAATATATATTAATGATAAAAATAAATATTAATGATAAAAATAATATTAATGATAAAAATAAATATTAATGATAAAAATAAATATTAATGATAAAAATAAATATTAATGATAAAAATAAATATTAATGATAAAAATAAATATTAATGATAAAAATATATATTAATGATAAAATATATATTAATGATAAAAATAATATTAATGATAAAAATAAATATTAATGATAAAAATATATATTAATGATAAAAATATATATTAATGATAAAAATAAATATTAATGATAAAAATAAATATTAATGATAAAAATATATATTAATGATAAAAATAAATATTAATGATAAAAATATATATTAATGATAAAAATATATATTAATGATAAAAATAAATATTAATGATAAAAATAAATATTAATGATAAAAATAAATATTAATGATAAAAATAATATTAATGATAAAAATATATATTAATGATAAAAATATATATTAATGATAAAAATAAATATTAATGATAAAAATAAATATTAATGATAAAAATAAATATTAATGATAAAAATAAATATTAATGATAAAAATAATATTAATGATAAAAATAAATATTAATGATAAAAATAAATATTAATGATAAAAATATATATTAATGATAAAAATAAATATTAATGATAAAAATAAATATTAATGATAAAAATAAATATTAATGATAAAAATAATATTAATGATAAAAATAAATATTAATGATAAAAATATATATTAATGATAAAAATATATATTAATGATAAAAATATATATTAATGATAAAAATAAATATTAATGATAAAAATAAATATTAATGATAAAAATAATATTAATGATAAAAATAATATTAATGATAAAAATAAATATTAATGATAAAAATAATATTAATGATAAAAATAAATATTAATGATAAAAATATATATTAATGATAAAAATATATATTAATGATAAAAATATATATTAATGATAAAAATAAATATTAATGATAAAAATAATATTAATGATAAAAATATATATTAATGATAAAAATATATATTAATGATAAAAATAAATATTAATGATAAAAATAAATATTAATGATAAAAATATATATTAATGATAAAAATAAATATTAATGATAAAAATATATATTAATGATAAAAATATATATTAATGATAAAAATATATATTAATGATAAAAATAAATATTAATGATAAAAATAAATATTAATGATAAAAATAAATATTAATGATAAAAATATATATTAATGATAAAAATATATATTAATGATAAAAATATATATTAATGATAAAAATATATATTAATGATAAAAATATATATTAATGATAAAAATATATATTAATGATAAAAATAAATATTAATGATAAAAATAATATTAATGATAAAAATAATATTAATGATAAAAATAATATTAATGATAAAAATAAATATTAATGATAAAAATATATATTAATGATAAAAATATATATTAATGATAAAAATAAATATTAATGATAAAAATAATATTAATGATAAAAATAAATATTAATGATAAAAATATATATTAATGATAAAAATATATATTAATGATAAAAATAAATATTAATGATAAAAATATATATTAATGATAAAAATATATTAATGATAAAAATAAATATTAATGATAAAAATATATATTAATGATAAAAATAAATATTAATGATAAAAATAAATATTAATGATAAAAATAATATTAATGATAAAAATATATATTAATGATAAAAATATATATTAATGATAAAAATAAATATTAATGATAAAAATAAATATTAATGATAAAAATAATATTAATGATAAAAATAAATATTAATGATAAAAATAAATATTAATGATAAAAATATATATTAATGATAAAAATATATATTAATGATAAAAATAAATATTAATGATAAAAATAAATATTAATGATAAAAATAATATAATATAAAAATAATATAATGATAAAAATAAATATTAATGATAAAAATAAATATTAATGATAAAAATAAATATTAATGATAAAAATATATATTAATGATAAAAATATATATTAATGATAAAATATATATTAATGATAAAAATAATATTAATGATAAAAATAAATATTAATGATAAAAATATATATTAATGATAAAAATAAATATTAATGATAAAAATAATATTAATGCTAAAAATATATATTAATGATAAAAATAAATATTAATGATAAAAATATATATTAATGATAAAAATATATATTAATGATAAAAATATATACTAATGATAAAAATAATATTAATGATAAAAATAAATATTAATGATAAAAATAAATATTAATGATAAAAATAAATATTAATGATAAAATATATATTAATGATAAAAATATATATTAATGATAAAAATATATATTAATGATAAAAATATATATTAATGATAAAAATAAATATTAATGATAAAAATAAATATAATGATAAAAATATATATTAATGATAAAAATATATATTAATGATAAAAATAAATATTAATGATAAAAATAATATTAATGATAAAAATAAATATTAATGATAAAAATAAATATTAATGATAAAAATAATATTAATGATAAAATATATATTAATGATAAAAATATATATTAATGATAAAAATAAATATTAATGATAAAAATAAATATTAATGATAAAAATAAATATTAATGATAAAAATAAATATTAATGATAAAAATAAATATTAATGATAAAAATATATATTAATGATAAAAATATATATTAATGATAAAAATAAATATTAATGATAAAAATAATATTAATGATAAAAATAATATTAATGATAAAAATAAATATTAATGATAAAAATAAATATTAATGATAAAAATAAATATTAATGATAAAAATAATATTAATGATAAAAATAAATATTGGCGCTAATTGGTCCACTGAAGACTATTTAAGAAGGAAGACACAGAGGAGGAGGAGGAGGAGGGGGAGGGGGAGGAGGGGGAGAATATTATGATTTTGCTGTAGGAGTTTGGAGAGAGGGGGGAGAGAGAGAGAGAGAGAGAGAGAGAGAGAGAGAGAGAGAGAGAGAGAGAGAGAGAGAGAGAGAGAGAGAGAGAGATAGAGAGAT